>JAHWXV010020620.1:0-13587 GCA_024586415.1 Phrixothrix hirtus
AACCCTACGAACCCCCCTCACGACTTAGAGCTGCCGCCGGGAAGAACGCAAGTTCTTAAAATCGTACTGTGCCGTTCCACAAGAGTCGAAACGTCACAATGCACAGTACAAGATTCTAACAAAAACTACTCTAAGAGAACACAATTCGCTGCTTATATAGGAAAGATAATTCTAGAAACAATAAGAATGGAATACTCAAGAATATTACTCATAATAATGATGTAATGCTATGACTCATTGCTGACCTAATTGAATTGACAGGAGTAAATTACTGACATGAGTCATTTGCTGATTACATCATACCACAAGCTTATATAACAGAAACCGCATACGTACCAAAAAATGAAAAGATACTTGTTATGGCAATTGAAGCCATAAAACGAAAACCGTCGACACCGCCGTCTAAAAATGAAATACTTCATATACCGTCCGAATATAAAAGAGAACAATTTTACTGGCGATCTGGAAACCACGGGCACTGGAAAAGCCCATGTTACGCGAAACTGATAATGTTTTGCTCTGGTTACGGTAAAACTAATATTTTAACTATAAATTGCAATTGTAGACAACAAGTAACCGCTAAAACTCGATTTCCAACGGAACAATGTTAAAGGAAAAACAGAACCGAAAGAATGGCAAAGATGACTATTTAGGATCTGTAATGAAAATGTTAACAACCGAAAACAAAATTTAGTCACCGAAAAAGCGAACATAGGCAGCCAATACCGTAAAAGATAATCGAATATTTTCCGCAAAACAAGCTCCTTAAATAATGCTACCATAACCGAAACCAATAAACGACTATTCTTGAAGGTCGAAATATCAGGACAAATATTTTTGGCACGGATTGACGCCGCAACTGAAAAAACATTTATAAACGAGAAAATTGCAGGTACTCTGCGAATATATGGGAAAACCGAACAACCGTCAACGTATAACGAAATACAAAGAATCACCGGAACTACAGCTCCAATTCTCGACAACGTCCCAGTATTATTAAAAATACATTCGAGAAGAGTTAAATTAACTTTTGGAATTATAACCGACTTGTCTACGGATTGAATCCTAGGTCTTGATTTCTTGAAGCAAACACATGCTCAAATCCATCCGTTAAGAAGAATCTTAAAGATTCCGTCCGGAACTTGCCCTTTAGAATACTATCAGGTTACTACTACAAAATGCGATCTAATAATCTTACAGATTACCAAGAAAACCGTTTAAAACAATTTCTCTCTTGAACGATTTAAAAACATCACCGAAAGAGCAGATAACGTAAAGCATAGAATTAAGTTGAAGAAAAATGCAACGCCGATAAAACAGCGCTACTACCCCTACAGCCCACCACTTGAAATAGTGATCAACGAAGAGGTAGATAGAGTGTTACAAGACGGCATTATCGAACCTTCGTATAGTCCATACAGTTCACCTGTAGTGTTAAATATAAAATCGACCGGAAAATATAGATTCTGCGTTAATTGCAGAAAACTTAATCAAGTGACAGAAACTGATGCCTATCCATTACCGTACATCGAAACAACTTACGAAGTGCTAAATTTATAACAACGCTCGATCTTAAAAACGGTTACTCGCAATTATCGTTAGAACAAGAAATTAAACAGTTAACCGCATTTACAGTACCGGATAAAAGACTTTTTCAATTCCGTGTAACTCCATTTGGATTATATAGCGCCGGAGCAATATTTCAACGTCTCTTAGATTCAGTCATAGGTCCTGAAATGGAACCTTATGCATTTGCATCCTTGGATGACATGATAGTAACCGGAACTTCATTCGAAAACCACCTAGGGAATTTACAAAAAGTTTTTAAGAATTTAAAAGATGCAAATCTACAGTTACAAACAGAATAATGTTTTTTTTTTGTCAAACCGAAGTAAAATACGTAGGGCACTAAATGAAACCAGTCTGAAAAACTACAAGCAGTACTATAAATGGGGACTCTGAAGAACATAAAATGTGTCCGCAACACCGTTACATAGTATCCTCAAGAAAGGAACTAAGCTTAACTGAACCGAAACACAAGAAAATGGATTCCGAACTCTAAAAGAACAGTCAATTACCACTCCAATTTTATCTTGTCTACATTTCAATAGTGAATTCGTACTTCAAACCGACGAACAGTGGAGCGTTTACCAAATCTAGCCGGACAAAACTATATGGAATATTGAATTATAATTATACAGGGTGTATCGCCTAAGAACCGACACATGTAGGGGAACCAAAAATATGATGATTTAACGCAACTTATCTTAATAAAAATTTGCATCCCGGAGAAGTTATAGGTCTTCAAAGTTGGGTTTCAAATTTTGAAAAAAATCAATATATCAGTTATAGTGGAACTTAGATAAACTAAATTTGGTATGCATTGTGAGGATAGCAAGATCATTAATCTGCAGTAAGTAGAATTCAATTGAAGTATTTTAAAGGGCTGATAAGGGATGATGCACCCTTAGAATGTGACAGAGTTTTTTAACCCGTTGGTAGACTCAAAATATTGTTATTTTATTTTATGTAGAATTTAATTCTAAAACTTTTATTACACTTGTTATTTTTCGAAAAACTTTGTCGTTTTCAAGAAAATCCCGAATTAATAAAAACACGTATTTTAGCGATGTTATTTAAAGTCATCGAAATTTTAAATGCGCTATGAAGAAAGTTATTGAAAAAAGATATAGTAAGAATAATTTAATTAGAAAAACAAATAATTTAAACAACAAATTTATTCTTCGTCGAAAATTGAAGTCTACTCTTTCCAATAACTGCCGATTGTTTCGAATTAAATTGCACTTATCCGTAATGCTATTCCACAATTCTGCTTGGGTAGTAACTGGCGAGGAATACACAAATTCTTTTATCGTTCCCCAAGCAAAGAAGTCACATTTGTTTAGATATGGTGAACGTGGAGGCCAAAGTTTTGGCCAATTATTTTTTCTTCCAATCCATTTATTTGGATACTGATGGTTTAAAAAGTCTCTAACAGTAGCAGTATAATGAGGCGGTGCTCCAACGTGCATAAACCAATGTTCCAATCTGAATTCCAGCGGCACCTCATCAAATAGACCCAGGGGAATGTTTTGGAGAAATTCTAAATAATTTTCGCTATTTAGTCGATTGGGTAAAATAACTGGACCAATAAAATGCCGATCAATAATACCAATCCGAACATTTATTTTAAAGTCGCGTTGAAAATGTCCCGGAGTTACTGAATGAGGGTTTACATCGGAATACTCATGGTAGTTATGTAAATTTGTAATACCTCTGCGGGTGAAACAAGCTTCGTCAATAAAGAGAATTTCCTTTTGAAAATGGATACCTTGTAAAATAAATTGACAGAAATTGACTCGTTTAACCAAATCTTCCTGTAACAATTCTTGCACTTTTTGAACATGATATGGATGTAGTAGATTACGTCTGATAACTCAGTGCAGAGAAGTATGTGATATACCAGGTTGTTGAAATAAATTTTTAGTAATAATATGTGCTTCATCGCCAATTGTGTCGTTCTTCGTCTTGTACACTTATTGCAATAGCACGTTATCGTTTGTTACTGAAAAACTTGCCTATTTCTCGAGCCCGTCTTTCAACATTGGAAAATGTTTCTCTATGAGGGATAACACGATTAGAAAATCTTCGCCTATATTCTTCAACACTTCTGCAGTTTCCTTCGCAAAAACCCAACACTAATAGCATGTCAACTTGTTCGCTAAACGAAAAATTTCCGGTCATTTTCAAAACACTCAGCAAACAACTACTACAGTTCAATAAATTTTTCTCTAGATTGTCAAGTTTGACGTTTATTTCATAGTACACTTTTAAAATTTCGATGATTTTAAATAACACCGCTAAAATATGTGTTTTTATTAATTCGGGTTTTTCTTGAAAACAACAAAGTTTTTCGAAAAATAACAAGAGTAACAAAAGTTTTAGAATTAAATTTTCCATAAAAAAAATAACAAGTTTTTGAATCTACCAATGAGTTAAAAAATTCTGTCACATTTTAGGGGTGCTTCATCCCTTATCAGTCCTCTGAAATGCTTCAATAAAATTCTACTTACTGTCAATTAATTCTCTTGCTTCTCTTACAATGTATACCAAATTTTAATTTTTCTAAGTTCAACTATAACTGATGTATTGATTTTTTTTTAAATTTAAAACCCAAGTTTGAAGACCAATAACTTCTCAGGAATGCAAATTTGTATTAAGGTAACTTGCATTAAATCATCATATTTTTGGTTCCCCTACATGCCCTTCTCTGTGGCGGTTCTTAGGCGAAACACCCTGTATGTATATAAATAGTATATAGGGTGGCCCAAGGTTTCGTGGACGAAAGATTATGTAGTTATAATTAGAGACAGAACAAAGTTATTAAGAGAACTTATAGATATATAATAGGAGCATCTCTTAAAATTATTTTCAAATATAGGGTGATTTGTATTTCAATGGCATATCAAACTTATATTTTTTCTTATGGAACATCCTATATATTTTTATAAATTCTGATAGCATTTAATGTATATATTAACAGAGAGCTATTTACATTTTTATAATAGTAAAACGGCCCACTTGGGCACATTGCTGTGTCTAATAAAGTAAGATAAAATGCTAAAATTTACACCACAATTTCTCTAGTCCAGTTGCTATATTACATAGTGTTTAGTTCAAATTATCTGCAAAAGATAGACAAGGTGATAAAGTTTTGCGCATCGTTATTGCTCTCAAATTTTTCAAATGGAACATCCTGTATATTATAGTTGCATCATGTGCAGAATTTAACATATTTTTAATGGCATGTGTCATATCGGAATTAAAATGCTATTTTGATTGTTTTGTGAACTTTTCCAAAATTGTTGTTATTATTAATAATTTAATTGATAGAATGGCATCACACTTTGAAAAAGCATTAAAACCATTAGCGTAACAATAAAATAGATGAAAGGAAATAATTATTATTACGCATTCACTTAAAATTGAAGACGCACTTTAAACGAACATCACACGGTATTTTATGTGGACATTGAAGTGTTAATGACGCGTTTAATAATAACCACTTTTAGTTTATAACCTTCATTAAAGTGAATTTATAACAAAATATTAAGACATTTAATATACAGTACGTGCATCTGAAAATGAGCTACTTTAGAATAATAAATATTTGTATTGGTAATAGCAACAGATTATTACTACACACCATTATTTAATGAATTCCTAATATAGAGTACCTATTTGGATACATGTACACGCGCGCACGAGCGCGCGCGAACACGCTCACACGCACACATGTACCTACGGCACATACACACACATATACACGCGCGCAGGCGCAGATAGACTAATTTCTAAAACATGATTTTCGGACTCAACGCACCTGAACACGTGTATTTCTATTAAAATTTCGAGATCGAAAATTTTGAACGAAAACTATTTTTTCTTGTTCTTATATTTTTCATATAGGGTAATAGGGAGTAAAAAGATGAACGGAAGGAATTAAGAGTTAACTTAAACGTTACGCAGGAAACTTTTTATGAATATTAATGTTCACTTTGTAGTGAAACTGGAATGAGTATATATAAGTAGTCTATATGAATGTTTTTTGTTGATGTTACTTGATTAAAGTGAAAGTACGTTATGAGTTGGCCATGAGCATAGTTTTTTTATAATCTCACTAAAATCAAAGAGTACAATCCCTTTTGTTACAGCAAGTTTCATGATTCTTGAAGTTGTGGTGAATCCAAGTTATATTATAGTTGAATATTTCGATTGATACAATTAAATCTTATACGGCCACAATTAAACTTACTATAAATACCAAAAACGTACATTAATTATCTTGAAGTCTATTACTTACATACATACGTACATATGTTGGTTTCCACATTGTCATAAGTGTAATGAATACATTATACACTCGAAATGTGTTCTTAAGAATATATTAAAAGTTAAAAAGCATCATCAATTGCTATGGAAGGGTTCTAGAAATTAAAATTGAGAGTTGCACAATAACTATAATTTGTATAAGAAATTGTATCAAGAGGAACACATGTGATGCCAACTAAATGGGAGTAAACTAAAATTAATGTTAGATATGCAACCAATCACATGCTAAATGACAGGGATACTCAAAAGTTATAGAAATGTAGGAGTACAAGTTATAAGAACAAAACATGAACTACAATATCATTAAAGTAAGGGAAAAAATGAAAGAAATAGAGAAATTTTCTTACCAATAACTATTATTGTATAAAAATATTACTTGTATATTTGTATATTATCTAATTAAATAATTTATAGGAACTAAACAGAAAAGGGAATAGGTTAGGCGGTATTTGAATATGGGCTGTATAGCTGCAACGCTGCTAACTACTTTAAGAGAATTATAGTCTTTATGTATTTTGTAGTTTTTAAATTCTTATAATATAGTAATTTTTCTAATAAAATTTAATAATTGAAGAAAATACATATTAATTTTATATTAAAAACGGAAGTTGAGTTTTATTATTTATACTCAGTCAGTTACTACAAGTGCAACATTGGTAATTTAAACTAATTATGTCAGCTCTTGCTGTATTTTGAAGAAATTAATAAAATATTCGGTAATAAATGTGCACTACCATCTACATTAGTTGTTCGAATAATTTTAGTAGGACAAGAATAGTTGAAGTTATTTAAATAGCTAGTTTTATAAATCAAAATAATATAAAATAGGAATCTACTGGAATACATCTCGTATAATGTTTTATATAATTATCTCAGAAATTTTATTAAATGTAGCATTTGAAATAAATATAACATTTAATCAGTAAAATTATTTAAAATTACAAAGTAACAAAACCAACGTTAGTTACTTTAAAATACTGCTAAAAGAATATAAACACGCGTGCCAAAGTTAATTGAATATCATGACTTGATCAGTAAAAGAACAGAAATAAGCATACAAATAATGAATCTACATCGTATCATTGAAATCCTGTAAAGTAACCATCTCAGCCGCTATGAAAGGAACTGACGCAAGAATGAGATCACGGGGAAGAAAGAAACTCGCGGGTCTCGTGAGAAAATCGATCTTCAGTAGTTAGTCAGATACTAGTGGCATAGATTGTGAATCACCGTAGTTGTTTCGGAAGTGCCTTTTGTCTTTCTTTTAGCTTATTAAACTATCCATGTTGAAGTTCTAATGTATCCACCAAGTTGAGGTTGGGCTTCAAATTTGATTGTTATATACAATTCAACAGGAATTAGGCAGTAATATTTTCCTTTGAAATCTACCCGTGGAGGGTTATCAATTAATCTAGATAGAGAAAAGGAAGCATCTTCCGAGCGTAAAGTCATCATATTCGTAAGTGTTCATACCTGTACTTCTACATCTAGCCAAAGGTTTAGCTTACTTTGCACGTACGCTTAAACCACCTGTTACCAACGCTGAATAGCCCAGTTTTGAATTAACGTAAATTAATTAAGGGACGCCGTTGTCCGATTTAAATGATTATGAAACAAATGAATTACGACTATAAATACATACATAATCGTTTAGTTAAAATGCTTGATATTGAAACTCCAAATTTATAATTTGGATTAGTTGAAAATTAATTATTGATGAACTTAATATTTATATTCTAATACGCTAATTTGTTTATAAAATTAGGTAACGCTGGATACCCACACACAAATTTATGTTTCGTGTATATTTGGAACATTGTCTAATGTGGTTAACGTAGTTGAGATTGATTTATTATCAATTAATTTTAAATAACCGCTTCCGACTGTAGGGCGACTTGATTTTTCCAAATAAATAATTGCAAACCTTTATTCCGTTAGCCAATGTTTATTCTGTTCCTAAAATTTGAAGTATATCTGATCACATTAAATAATTCCTGCACTTCTTGTAATAATATGTGTCGTTTCGCGAATCTTAGTATAAATGTGTTTTGTGCTAAATCGTTGTTATTTCAGCAACATAAATCTCATTTACATTCTTAAATATATAGTGTGTGTACAAGAAGTTTAAGAACGCTCCAGTAATCCTGAGCAGACAAAAAGTCATAAATCATTTGTTTCAAATTAAACATAGAATTTTTACAATCGTACATTTTCAAAAATTAGAATAGTAACAGTATACAGGGTGATTGAATTTAGTACCCGTTCATTGATTATTTTCTCTAAGGAAAAATACACCCTAAACTTTTGTACAATAATAGCTCGACCCATAATTTTACTGACGTTTAAAATCTATTTTGATATACAAGGGGTATCACCCCTGTCATACTCCCTTTTTCCCTTCTGGATAATTAGTAATATACCTGGATCGAAAATTTACGAGAGAAGAGGCTTCACTCCGAATTCTCTAATAAAGTTAGTACTCCGCAATATACAGGATCCGTCATAAACAATGAGTATTTACAGTTTAGCATATTTTCTTCCAGCTTTATCACGTATCTGCATTACCGTAGGAGTGTCTGTCTCCATTCTAAAGGTAGATCTTAACATCTCAACATACAGGGTATTTCCATGAACATTACCTGGTAGCAGTAATTGACTTGAGAATAGTGGCGCCCATATTTACCGATTTTGTCTTAATCCTACAGTATCTATCCTCGAAAGTACCGATGAATCCCGCCTCGCTCCACTGCAGCTTTTCCGGCCGTAGTTGAATACTCGTAATTTTACTTGCCGCATGCGTTATTTCTAATTAGTAAGCAAAAATATCCCATATTTACATGAGATGGTTTGAAATATTGGTCATAAACTGACTAATCCGAGCTTTGAGTACTTGCATTTTAAATTGATGCTTTTCGAGCTATAAAGATCACGGTACACCAACTTGGTTTAACCGGAATACACAGGTGCCTTTGTTTTTGCTTGCTTGTGCGATATTTAAATTTTGCAACATTCTGTGCTTTTATGTTTTTATTTATTTTAAATAAATCACATTAAAGTACGTTTGACATTAATACTAGAACATATATATATATATATATATATATATATATAAACAATATAATTTTTATATAACCTTTTACCGCAAAATGCGTGTGTTTATTGAAATAATAAATTTTAACACACAAAAAATAAAGGAGACAACATTATTTCGGAAAATAATTGACAAGTTTGCCCTAAAGAAAAACAGATGCGTTGATTATTATTGTTTATGTTTCAAAACTTTCCTATGGTAAACTAATTTATAAAGTTAATTTCTACTTAGAAACACTTTCAATGCACCTACAAACATTAAATGATTTCTGAAATAAAATGTTTTGGATTGCCATCAAATATTGAAGCGTTTACTGTAATTATATTTTATCGTGTTAGTGTTGACAATTGTTTTCCAGCAATTTAATTTTTTGGTTATCTACACCTGCAGCACCGTCAAATGTCAAGGCCCAGAGCCGCCACTGGTTTAGGGAAAAATTCAAGGGTTAAATTAATTAATTTGGATTTTAAAAGTTATTTAATTATTGTAAGTTAAAAGAAGGGATCTCGAACCCCAGTTACAGTAATTAGTAAGAAAAAATTGTGAAGAGAAGAAATAAGACAAACTGTATAAAAAGCTCATCACATTTATAAGAAAAGGATACAATAATAAATCATACGTTAATAGTTCTAAATGAAATCAATAATATTTGAATCGGACCGTGAAAATCGAAAATTAGATGTTTAGCAAGATAAATAAATTTCCGACAAAACGGTCCAAATAGAAAACCGAAATATATTGTTCTACAGTGTGTCACAGGAAATTAGTGACTGATAAGAATTGTTAGAAATTGTATAAACGATCTAATGTGACAGGAAATTACAAAGATATAAACGCTCGGAAAGGATTTTATAGGTTGCTGAGTTAAATAGTAAGAGAATAGACAAAGAATGAAGATAGAAAGGTAGGAAGGTAGTAGGTGAAGAGAAGGTGAAAACTTACATTACAGTCTTGGTAGATATGTAAACTGAATAGTTATATGAACTAATAAGATGGCAAAATAAGATATTCAAATAAACTCTTTCAAATTTGAAGCTTAGAATATTAAATTTACTAACTAAATCAATAATGTAGCAAAAAATTGTCTGATAAAAGATAAATTACATGAGCTAGGATTAAAATAATCTCGTATTAAATTTATGGAATCTGCAATCATGTGTAAAGTTAATTATATATACTCTAAGTACTTCAAAACCGTGTACGTGAACTAATTACTTCTTGAAAATTGAAAACACAGAGTATCAGGATTTTCATATTTCAAGCAATTATATTAACACTATTTGAACAGTTAGACTAAACATAATAAAAAAAGCGAATGGAAGGTTTTAAATAAAACATATTGTCTAGAATTACAATGTTTTTCATATTATTTCTATTCAAAGTAAAATTTAATGACTATTATTTTTCAACATAATGCGCTTAACGCTCTCGCGAAAGGCATTAAACTAAGCTTTAATCGCACAAGACAAAATTTAATTATAAAACTGAAATACTTTTATATGATAAAATTTAGTATTATCTGGGCAAACATTGGAAATTTAGAAAATGTTGCTTTTGTAACTATTCAAACTTACTCCTGGCATTTATATGAAGAGGAACAGATCGCAAGTTTATAAACTACTGAGATAAGGTTGCTTTTAAATCGCTTCCAGATACTTAAACCGCATATTTCTTACCTATCATGCAATCACAAATTATAGCGAAAACTTAGGTGTCTACTGTTTGGGCAAAATTATTATTTAGAACTTCCGTCAATGCGTTATTTACAACCTAAAATGCTATACAATATTTTCTAAGGAACAATGACGCGTTAAGACTAGTACAAAACGCCGTGCATGGACATTATTAACATTATATTACGCTCCTTATTTCGAAAGGAACCGGATTAGTGAACAACTGTTTTTGATTTTAAATTAAAATACAACTACACTTTATATTAACTATTCGAAATTAATAATTAATGCAATAAGGCAGAGTTGAGAAAATTTTCCTTCCTACCGAAATTACACCTTACTACACTTGGTACTTCGTTTGTCAACTTTTCCAAACGCAACACTTTGCAAAGTAGCTTGCCAATTTGTGAAGTTGGGGATATTTGAAGAGCAATTTCTTTATTATCGTTCATTAGTGTGCAGTTCATTATCAAGTTTAGTGTAAGTTAATTAGTAAAATTAAATAAAAGCATTATTCGTTATGCAAGTGTTATATATAGTATAGAAATGTACTTTGAAATCTATGTAAATCGTTAACAAAAGACATATTTCCTGCTCCAAAACGTGATATTGGGTCGTCATTAAGGTAATTAATTATAGTACGGTGTGAACAAGAGCCAGGTTTGAAATTAAATATAAAATTTGTAATTATTTGAAATAATGGGTATAAGTCCACCCTGGCTATTTGTTGTATTTTTAATAACATTTGGTTGTTTTAAATTCATTAAAGTAAAATCGTTGATTTTAAATTAAAAATTTTATTTACGATACGTCAGTGATTGTGCAGTTTATACGATATTGTAAATTATTCTACATTAACCTTTTAACAATTCAAATTTTCAATGAATTACATCTTTCTGTATTTTAAAATATTTTTTTTATTTTTTCGCCATGCCTACTAGAATTTTTCCTAATCTGGAAGAGTTCTACCGCCAGTAAGGACATTTAACGTGATAAACATCACTTTGACACCTACAATTTTACTTTCTTATCTGAGAAAATGGCAAGTTTTTTAAATTTTTCTCCGCTGAAAAATGTATCGATCTTGATCGGGTTTGAATGATGCTAACATGCTATCCACTACTCAAATAGAGGCAAGCTTTTAAAATTGCTAAATTCATTTTTAACACCACCATAAATTTCAAGTTCATATGAGCCAGCAAAAGATTACCAGCTAATGGCATCGAGATGACGTGTATACTGAAGTTAAGATTACAAACAATATGCGATAAAACTTTTTGTTGAAATTTTTCCAGAACATTCTTTGACTCACTAGCGGTTTCTAGTGGCGTGATCAAAATAAAAATAGTTGGGGTACCACTTTAAGGCTTCCAGGGGTAATATAAAGTATAAACTGGCCTGTCGATCACATTACCTCTGCTCGTACGTTTTGAGTATTTCTACATTTATTTAAAAGTTAAATTCAAATCCAGGGTTATTTACAGTACCGAAATGATTGTAGTAATCATAAATTATTTTGAATATATATCAGATTTTGTTCACGTCTGCCTCAGATGACCTCAGGATCCTGTTGTCGCCGATTATCGATGGAAAGGAGATTATGAGCCCCCTTAAGGCATATATTGCCATTTAGGATTTTAAAGCTAAGGTGGGTGAGAGTGAGATAGTGACAGCAACATACTAGATTATACCGTAAATCTGCGTCCCCCTTTAAGCTACCGAAACGTTGCCTTGGAAATTTCCATATCTCTTTCCGTTAGAAAGTTATTCGAGATAAAATTTTCTGCGGGATACTGTATATATTTTTGAATATCTTAATTTCTCCTTCATACATTTAAATACGTTAGAAACATTTAGTTTAATTGTTCCATGTGCCATATTTAAATTTGAATGATATTATGTCAGCTAGACCGCTCGTTCTGTGTTTATAATAATAACACTAATAGTTATAAGAATAATAATAATAATAATAATAATAATAATAATGATAATAATAATAATAATAATAATAATAATAATAATAATAACAATAATAACAACTCAAACACCGAATAATTTTGATGTTAAACAATATTTAAAGGTATTTGGAGCGCCCCGGCAGAATACAAAGAAAAAAAATGGCTCCTTGATGAAAAAAGAAAAGCAATAAATATAAAACCTATGTAAAAATGGCAAATTAAAACAGTAGATGTAAAGCAAGCTATTGGTAAAACAATGAATTGGAAATGTCCTGGTCCTGATATGATACAAAATTTTGGGCTAAAAAAATTTCGAGAATTGCATAAACATCTAGCAAAGAATTTTAGTGACATTCTTAAGAACCCACGTTTACTACCAGAATTTATGACAAATGGGGTTACTTATTTACTTCCACAAACTAAAACAGCAGATCTAAATCCCTCACGTTATTGGCCCATAACATGTTTACCTACAATCTACAAAGTTCTAACTTCTATAATTACAAATAATATTTATGTACATTTGTCAAATAATAATCTATTAGATGAGGAACAAAAAGGATGTAGAAAAGATTCTAAAGATTGTAAAGAGCAATTAATTTTAGATACGATAATTGTAAAACACGTGAAACAAAATAAAACAGAATTACATACAGCATATGTTGATTATCAGTAAGCATTTGACAGTATGCCGCATAGTTGGTTATTGGAATGTCTAAAAATTTATCAAGTATAAAATTCCATCATACATTTTATGCAATATGCCATGCAACAATAGAAAACGACACTTAAACTAAGAACTAATACCGGAAGACAAGATACAGGACAAATTGTCATTAAACATGGAATATTTCAGAGCGACTCCTTAAGTTCATTGTGGTTTTGTCTATCTTTAAAACCATTAACTACATTACTGAAGGCTCAAAATAAGGGATACGTCATGGATGGTGTTAGAATAAATCATTTGTGGTAT
>JAHWXV010020644.1:0-16489 GCA_024586415.1 Phrixothrix hirtus
CAGCTGTGTAGCCTTGAATTCTTATGGGATTTTTATGAGTTAAACTAGATTTGATATGTTACGAGGTATATTCAAGGAGTTTACTTAAAAAGCAATTTACACTTAAATAAAGGAATGTTTTTAATAATTTCAAAACGGAATTAAATGCATAATTACAATACTATACGTAAGTAATATAATTCGTCACGCATATTGATGTTACAGAATGTAGATAATTTATAAAAAGAATTTGCGAGAGCTGACAATAGATGTTACATAATTTAAATAATTTTACTAAAAAAAACCCGCGAGAGCTGACAAAATTGCCTGCTATTATGTGAAATATGAAATGAAGTTAAGTTATCTGTATATCGACTGACTCAAAGATGGAGAGTAATCGTTACTTTTATGAAAATTTTTACTTTTTGCGGTCAAATTTTGAGTACTCATTTATACTAGTTTTGTTGCAGTGTCCTTAGAAGTTCATTAACATGTGGAAGACATTAGTACTTCCGTTTGTCAAAATAGTTAACATAGTTTAGGCTCTTTAAACGACAATTCTCAAGGTTTCAATATGTGAAGTGCCGGTTCTTTACTGAAAAAATTCATTAATAGCGTTTCTGATGTATACGCACTGCGCGGGTGTAGTGCACACTAGTTGTTTTCTATTTATTATACATAATATGAAAACTAGGCAAACTACAAAATATTGTACTTTTTTTGTAAAAGGAAAACGGCTGATGTGCATTGTAATAGTGTAATGCAGCAAATCGGAAACGATATAAATATAGCAAAAACTATTTCTTTCATCGGCGAAGTAATAAATAACTTTTGAAGTGTTGTACAGTACCGGATTACAAGGGTCAACATATATTTTACGATAGTAATTCCGCAATACCTCAAGTAGTTTATTCGCATTTCATAAAATAGACTATAACAGCACTTGATTAAAATGTAAACAAAATTGTCAATAACTAATGTGAAAAGAAAATTTTCTAAATTTAACTTTATAAATCTAACAATAAATATCATAAAAAAAATATTAGTGTAAAACAGTTAAACTGCAAACAATGTTAATAAATCTCAATTGAGAATCGATAATTATTCAACGACAAAAGAATGTTTTGGTAACAAAATCGTAATTATGTGCTTAAATAGGGCACATTAATTACGTAAAATAAAATAAAAAGATAAATATTCAAGTTCATAATCTGTTTGATAAAATATAATTCAAATTAACAACGCCAAAACATTTAAAATTATTCAAATTATAAACATAAAGCTTCACAAAAATATTTCAATGGTAAATCCTTACTGAAAGATAGAAATTCAATAATAATAAAATACAAAATTTTAAAATTTTAAACGATTTATAAGTCGAGTAATTACAGACTTACATCTATAACTGAATATAAATAAATAATCGTATTGTAATCGATTAAAATATAATGTGGTATCAAATTGTAAAGTGTGTTTGCGACGTAGAAAGCATTAAGTAGTTGCAAATACCAAAATAGGCGGTTGAAATATTTTACAATCAATTAGACCAAAAAAATCCTAAAAAGGGTAATCATTTAAAATAGTGCAGAATTTAAACACAGTATTAACCGAAGGTTAGTGCGTACATTAATTGACAGACTGTTAAATAAATAAACATACTAGAAACCGTTTCTAAATACAATTTGATTCAAGATCTTAAAATGCCACAATAATTTACGACATTATGTACGATGCTAACATTCTCATAAATTACTAATAAAAGCGGGAGCCACATCTGGTCTTTGGTGGTAAAATTGATGCAAATGGACAATATTTGAAACTAAAAATTTTAAATGTTACTTAAACCTATATACATTTCAAATATAACAGAATTAACTCGCTCAATATTAAAAAGAATACAATGTAACACTATTTCGCGTTGCGCCTATATTACAAAATGAAATATCTCCAAAGCAATGAGTTCTTCAGTAGAAGATTTAATTTCTATTGTTCACTCAAGTTCAAGTTACAAAAATCTAGGACCAGTTGGCATTTTTAATCATTTTTGGAAAAATGTACACAATAAATTGCTCCTTATATAAAAAGGACAACTAACACTGGGTGGGTTATTGTATATGGGGCACCAATCATAAATTTCTCTAAAGATAGTAACACTGATATGCAGAGTTCAGTAGCGTATCATACTGTAATTATCGGTTTATAATATCAACCTAAAAATCGAAATTCCTGCATATACTATTGCACAAAATTTATTTTAATGCTTGTTTACCGAAAATAATAATTAACTAGTCCTGAAAAAATTCATTTTTACCTAAAATAATTTTTATTGTAACAAAATATTGCAGTAAAACAGTAACGCAATGTTAATTTCATATCAAGCGAAAATTAAATTAATCTTTAGGATCCACGCTTAATATGAAATTCACAATCAAAAACTTAGATAAATGTCGTATTTCAGAAATTATTAAAAAGGTTCTCACAAATCGGAATTTTTGTATATACAGGGTGTTTCGGAATAGCATGCTAATACTTAAGGCACTTAATCTTTGAGTAATTTTAAGAAAAAATGTTATATCAATATAGGGCTGCAATCGCATTATTTCTGAGATACAAGGTGTTCAAGTTTTAAAAAAATTTGGTTTTTTCGTAATACGTGCAAGACCACTCTAGATATCTTTTTAAATTTTTTTAGGTACCAACCAGGCATAAAAACACATCGTTTAAAACAAAAAGATTTAATTTATTTTTACCAGTGGCATCCGCGCTAACATGTCCTTTAATATTTTTACCCAAAAAACGATACGTCACTGTTTTTTCCAAAACAAATATTATTTTTATAATTATGCTTTATCTCATAGTAAAAATGGTTTCTTGACTTTTTCGTCCGGTGAGCGGTTTTCGATGAAAAAAGAAATGTCATTCATTTGTATGTCGAGATAATCTGCTAGACCGACAACATAAGTAATTAAAAACAAAATAAAACTTTGACAATATTATTAAATGATAACGTAAATTAACATAAACTAATCTAAATACATAGTGGAACGCTAACAAAAAATTATACTGTGCGTAGAACGAAAAAAATTAAGTTAGATGTTGGAAATGTCCCCCTCCTGCAAATATGCATGCCTCAACTCTTCTTCTCATAGACTCGCGTACTCTTTGAAAAATGGCGGAAGTGTTTTCAATAGTTTCGCAAGAAAATATTATGCGATTTCTTAACTGTTGTTCACTATGAATTGGCGTGTTGTAAACCAATGTCATAAGATGGCCCCAAAATGTATTTAGATTAGTTTATTTCTAATTTACGTTATCATTTAATAATATTGTTTTCAACAAATATTGTTCAAAGTTTCATTTTGTTTTTAAATACTTATATTGTTGTGCCAGTAGATTATCTCGTCTACTGCACACAAGTCGTCTAACGACATACAAATGAATGGCTTTTATTTTTTTCATCAAAAACAGCTCACCGAACGAAAAAAGTCAAGAAACCATTTTTACTAAGAAATAAAGCATAATTATGAAAATAATAGTTATTTTGGAAAAAACAGTGGTGTCCCGTTTTTTTCGTTAAAAATTTCAAGGACATGTTAGCGCAGACGCCACTGGTAAAAGTAGATTAAATCTTTTTGTTTCAAAAGATATGTTTTTATGACCTAAAAAAATTAAAAAAATTTCTAGTGGTTTTGCACGTATTACCAGAAACCAAATTTTTTTAACAACTTGAACACCCTGTATTTCAGAAATAATGCGATTGCCGACCTATGTTGATATAACATTTTTTTCTTAAAATCACTCAAAGATAAAGTGCCTAGCATGCTATTCCGAAACACCCGTATAGTAGATTATAAATAATTTGCTCGCGGAAGAGAGGAATTCCGAAAATTAAATAACCCAAAATGGCAAAGACAAGAAATGATTAGAAATTTACAACCCTTCAATCACGACCAAAACCGATTGCGTAACATTTAACAGAAACCAGCAACAGTATGGAATGGAAAATTATGGAGTACATTTAAAAATGAAATTTTGCTTCTTTGACAACCAAAAGAGGGTATAAAACGAAGTTCCCACTTAAAATATCGCCTTTTCCACAACGCCTTTTCCCAAATGATTTTTAGTCTCGTTTGATGTAAACAGAAGTAAATCTTAATTTCCAAGTACTAATTGAAGGTGATTTTAGTTTGCGAGTGTTTCACCAGTTGTATTCACAAAAGTTCACACGAAACAAAAATAACGCCAAAGTTTTCAAGTAGAACCTTAACAATTTATGTATTGACAAATCTCCAGTAGAAAAGTCAGCACTATAACTGAAATAACATTTTAAATTGTACAAATCAATTTAAAATAATAAAGACTCCATAATGAGGGAAGATTTAAACATCAAATTGTCCTCCTAGTGTAGCCAATTATTACCACGCAGAAATTTCCCAGCAGGAAATATTTACTTTACGCAAAGTGCAGTTTAAAAATAAAACATTTCCAAATAAAGACAATTCTAACCATTACATTATTTATTCAAACGTTGTGCAATTGTAATTGTAGTAAAACTAATTGGGTAAAGATAAAGTCCATTGTTAATTTCTGTACTTTTATCCTATTCTTAGATGTTTGCGCAAAACTAAATGTTTCCTTTTTAGATATTTTTTGTGTAATAATTGTATTTATTGATTTAAAATAATTAAAATCAAATCACTACTATAACTTGTTATTATCAAAGCTAAAGCGATGCCCCTCCTTTGTAATAAAAGGTCAATGACCGAATCCCATAAATTAAATTAAAAATAAATCAAATAAAATTACGAAAGAAGGGCAGGACGAACAGCAATGAAAAATGGTCATATCAATGTGGTCAAACTAAATCGCAAACAAAATATTTATACGCCCCAAAGTTGGAGAGCGCCAAATTCAAATTGACGGCACCCTTTTTGGCTCGCTTGGTACTAATCCCCCAATTTTATAGAAACTAGTATGAATAAAATTTGTTAATTTTACATTCGAGAAGATTAAACTTTCTTACTCTGACACAGCTTTAAAAACTAAAACGTTGGGCTCCATCTTATTTTGTTAAATCGATGTATACATTAAATAAAACAAAATGGAATGCAAATTATATGCGTACGCCAAACATAAATGCGCAAGTGAATGTAAAACCACGAGTATAAATTTTCATAGAAAAAACTTTTCAGAAGGAAAAGTGCAATGCATTTACATAGTTTGGAACCCACGTATAAGATGTAAATCTTCTTCATGTGGTAATAGTGTAAATTAAAATCGGATATTAAAGAGAGGTAGTCAATGACCTGACTTGGATGCAACATTTAAAAGATGAAACGTAAGATGAAATAAAAATATTTGTCAAATAAGTCGCCTTGCGACTTAAACAAAATTGCGTTAATCATGTAAGGTGGTACACATTATATTTATTGTAAATATTATAGATTCAGCGTGGTTGAAATTTAGAAGATTACACTGATGAGTGGGTAATAACCCTACAACTAGTCAAGGATTTTCCTTGACATATTGAATATAAATTTCAACTGTGGGATTTTACTTTTATTCTTTTAAACTTATAATCCTCCTTATGCTTGGTAATTTGTTTACATTTTTTAAATTACTTTACATACGAGAGTACTTCGATATTAAAGTACCCTTATTTTTTCAAAGGTGAATTGTAGGTAATTTTTACACGCAGAAGAAACGTGCACATTCGATAAGAATATTTTGAGTGGAAATGCAATTAATCAAAGACATTATCACTTTGAATTTATTACGTCACACACGCTCTTTCGTTCCATGTTTAATCTGCGATTAATCACAAACGAATTCGCCAATTCTGCTTGTAAAAATTTGATAACTTGGAGTTTCAATGATACCGCCATTTGGTAGGCTGACTTATTCTCTACTTTGTTCTACTTTTTGACGACGCGGCATCATTTTCGTTTAGATAACTTAGTACCGTAGTTCACTCATTGGACATGGTGAACATGAGTTGCCCCTTTCCTTATCAAAAAAGACATAGTAGAAAAGTCTTATCTGGAGCTAAAGTGGCTATAGTTACAAAAGAATGCTCTGATATTTTGCGTATTGGGAACGTAGGGTTGATCTAAGATGCTCATGAGTGATTAGATCAGGACCTTCTAGTTTTTCCCCTAGGTTGGTATTTCGTATAAATTTAATAGTGCCAGTTCTGAGAGTGAGCAACTAGAATCGTGTTTTTGGCACCTTCGTCATATTTCTTCGTAGTCTGACCATGAGAGATGGAAACGGAAATGCACGCGTCAGCTGCTGTTTATGTTTTGTGCTGTTCAGAGGGCGAAAGTTTATCTGGCTAAATTGAAACCAAAGATCAATCCTAAATATGTTGCTCTATTTTTAATTTTGGTTCATAGTAGAACACTGGGGCTAGAGGGGCAATAGCTACAAAAGAGTGCTTTGATATTTTAGAGTTGATTAGATCAGGATCTTCAAGTTTTTTCAAGGTTGGTATTTCGTACAAATTGAATAGCGTCAATTCTGAGTGTGAGCGACTAGAATCATGTTTTCGGTACCTCTGTCATTTCTGTTCGTAGTCTTACCATGAGAGATGTGCCCAGTTGTGCTGTAAACAGCACGAAAATTTTTCTGGCTAAATTGAAATCAAAGACCAATCCTAAATAAGTTGCTTTATTTTTAATTTTGGTTCAAAGTATAATAGCCTTATCTGGGGCTAGAGCGGCGATATCTACAAAAGAGTGCTTTGATATTTTGCGTATTGGAAACCTAGAGTTGATTAGATCAGGATCTTCAAGTTTTTTCCCAAGGTTGGCATTTCGTACAAATTGAATAGCGCCACTTCTGAGTGTGAGCAACTAGAATCATATTTTTGGCACCTTCGCCATTTTTGTTCTTAGTCTAACTATGAGATAGAAGCGAGATTGCATGCGTCAGCTGCTGCTTAGGTTTTGCGCCCAGTTGTACTATAAACAGGACGAAAGTTTTTCCGGCTAAATTGAAATCAAAGACGAATCCTAAATATGTTGCTCTATTTTTAATTTTAGTACATAGTAGAATAGTCTTATCTGGGGCTAGAGTGGCTACGATTACAAAAGAGTGCTCTGATATTTTGCGTATTGGGAACTTAGTGTTGATCTGAGATGCACATGAGTGAATAGATCAGGATCTTCAAGTCTTTTCTCAAAGTTGGCATTTCGTACAAATTGAATAGCGCTAGCTCTTAATGTGATACTGTGAGTGACTAAAATCGTGTTTTTTACACTTTCGTCATTTTTGTTCATAGTTTGACCATGAGAGATGGAAACGAGTTTGCATGCGTCAGCAGCTGCTTATGTTTCGTGCCTAGTTGTGATGTAAACAGGACGAAAGTTTTTCTAGCTAAATTTAAATCAAAGACAAATCCTAAATATGTTGCTCTATTTTTAATTTTGGTTCATAGCAGACCAGTCTTATCTGGGGCTACAGTGGCTATGGTTACAAAAGAGTGCTCTGATATTTAGCGTAATGGGAACTTATAGTTGATCTGAGATACCCATGTGTGAATAGATCAGGATCTTAAGGTCTTTTCCCAAGGTTGGCATTTCGTACAAATTGGAGACCGCCAGCTCTTAATGTGATACTGTGAGCGACTAGAATCGTGTTTTTGCCACCTTCGTCATTTTTGTTCATAGTCTGACCATGAGAGATGGAAGTGAGATTGTAGGCATCAGCTGCTGCTTATATTATGTGTCTACCTGTTCTGTAAACAGGACGAAAATTTTCTAGCTAAATATGTTGCCCTATTTTTAAGTTTGGTTTATAATAGAACAATATTGTCTGGACCTAGTGTGTCTGGAGTTGCAAAAGAGTGCTCTGCTATTTTGCGTATTGGTAACTTACGGTTGATCTAAAATGCCCATAGACGATTAGATCAGGATCTTCAAGTTTTTTCCGAAAGTTGGCATTTCGTACAAATTGAATAGCGCCAGCTCTTAATGTGATACTGTGAGCGACTAGAATCGTGTTTTTGCCATCTTCATCATTTTTGTTCATAGTCTGACCATGAAAGATGGAAGTGAGATTGTAGGCATCAGCTGCTGCTTATATTTTGGGCCTAGCTGTTCTGTAAACAGGACGAAAATTTTCTAGCTAAATATGTTGCCGTATTTTTAATTTTGGTTCATAATAGAACAATATTGTCTGGACCTAGTGTGTCTGCAGTTGCAAAAGAGTGCTCTGATATTTTGCGTATTAGTAACTTAAGGTTGATCTGAAATGCCCATGGACGATTAGATCAGGATCTTCAAGTTTTTTCTGAAAGTTGGAATTTCGTACAAATTAAATAGCGCTAGCTCTGAGTGTGACACTGTGAGTGACTAGAATCATGTTTTTGACATCTTCGTCATTTTTATTCATAGTATGCCCATGAGAGATGGAAACGAGATTGCACGCATCAGTTGCTGCTTATGTTTTGTGCTCAGTTGTGTTGTAAAGAGGACGAAAGTTTTTCTGGCTAAATTGAAATTAAAGACCAATCCTAAATATATTGTATTTTGTACGTTCTTTTCAACGAATTTAGACAAAGATTGGTATCAACGAGCTATGTTTTGAGAATGTCGCCCAATATCTTATTATCAAATATAAATTCACACAGTAGTACCGTGCTGTTTGAGCTTTATAAGTCATCATATGTGACGACTTTTTTGATCGTTCGCTTGTTTAATTATTATTAACCAATGCCGCTGTTTAGATTTTAAAAATGACCGCATTTAATGTTTACAGGTTTTCCATCTCTTTTCCTTTGAATCAAGCATTTCTCTTACTCTGCAAGTACCTAGCGACTTATTCAGTTAGTAGAGATTGATATTTTTCAAAGAGTTTTTTTATTAGCTCAGTTAATTTGGTTAGTGGTGCGTTTGTCTTCTTAAGTAGGTATAGATTTATTTTGAAAAAGTTATCTAAATAATAAGAAAATTTTGATTGGAAAATTTAAATCTAGGAGTACAAGAAAATTTAGAATTTTGTTCGAGGTGGTTAGAATAACCAAAAAATTGTTAGAGTTTAATTTATGAATGGTCTTAATGTTATCTAGATTGTAGTATATTTTGTTTAATTTTCAATTGTCTGAAAAATTAATTTCATCGACGTAGTTATGAAATTAACCTTGCCAATCTAACTCTTCAGTTAATAAATGGCACATGTTTTTATTTCCAAACTACTTTATTTATATGTCTATGTAAATCTAAAAATTGATATCTTGTAGTAACAATCGGAGAGTGGCGGCCGCGATTTTGAAAGATATTTGAATTTTTAGACAAAATTTTGATACGAATTTCAGATTAATCATAGTTATCTTCGACTAGAACATGTCGGCGAACCTGAAAGGTCGTCAAATTTTGTATTCAGCGTCATTAGGCAACTGCTTACTATGCGGCAGTGAAATAAAAAATTGAGCTCAAGGTTGGCTGTATATTAGAATTATAAAGGTCGATTAATTGGTACAATACGCTGCGGTAGTGGAATGTAACGGAACGATTTTGGTAAGATATTTTATTTTGTTAAATAGAACAAAAAAATTTGAAACTTCTAATTTATTTGAAGTGGTAATATAATTTAAAACAATTTTTTTAAAGTTTTTTCATTTTTTAAAAGGGGCATTTCTAAAACATTTTCAAACTAAGAATACTATCAAAAGGACTGAGAGTAAATTTTTTATGGTAGTGCTGGAACCGTAATTCGCCATAGTCACATTGTATTGTTGTTTAGGTTTTCGAAAAGTACTGGTAACTTTAAATGGTTGTTTTCGTTCAGCACCTGTTTCATAGGTTTTAAAAGTGTTGAGTAGTTATTTGTTTTTGCTTCGCTGAAGTTGAAATTATTGCAATTCGCGATCATTCTGACAGGCACATTTCGAGCATATGAGGGCAGGTTATTAATTTGATGCAGGCATCTCCTTAGACGAAGTGCCTCTGCTGTTTGGAGTATTAGTATAAGATAAGTATTAATTTAATGCAGGCCATGATTTGGAGATTCCAAGGTGTCTTAATTTTCTTCAAAGACTATGTTAGATCGAAAAGGTGTGAATATTTGAATGTAATTTAGGCAATCTAATTTCAAGTAATAGAATGAACTCGACACTGTAGTAATACTTAAATTACTTAAAAGAAAGAGCATAGGGCAGTGAGTCGAAATATTGAAAAACAATTTGGACATAAAAATTTTTGTAATCAATAATCATTGTTTTCTAAAATACTTTCAAATTACTTCCACTTTGTTTTTCAGATTTAGTAATAGTTTCTTTATCCTTTCAGTAACTTCATTAATTTTGTTTTTTTCTGTTTCTGATCCACTAGCAGTTGGCGTAAACGTCAAGTCGCTATTAAAAATTGTCGTCAGTTGGTTTGTAATTGGCACCTGTTCACACGTTTGTCATAATTTCGAACTTATGCGTGGCAGATGTGTAGAAATTGTGAAAATTTTCTGTCAAAACAATTTGATAATTGTGGCGACTGGGATTCTGTCGAAAATATGGTCGATGGTCGGATCCAAATTCGAAAGTAATACGTAAGACGGTTCATTTATTTGAGCAATGTTCGACTATAGAAGATTGCATACATTCCGGAAGGTTTTACAGTGTCTGTTCAAGTGAGAGGATCAAGCGTATGCAAGAGGATATGGAAACTCACTAAAGAGTGTTAGTTACTGTGGCGAATTTTGACGGAAAACTTACGGCTGTACCAATATAAGACATAGGTAACGCAACAGTCCAATCATGCAGACAATGAAAAACGTCTATAATACAGTCGTGCTATTACAGAGTGCGAAACATATTCCTCCCTATTTTCAAAGGTGAATAAATAGAAAACGCCTAGGGATACAACAAATTCATTTTAAAATTATAAATGTATAAAATTGGAAGTTTTATTTTACTTAGTTTTAAAAATAATATCGGTTAAATGACGTCCTTCATTTTCTGTCCACTGTTGTACTTACTATGTGCTTACATGCATCGAGGTATGTGGAGAATTTGTGTGTATCAGGGATTCCAGATTTCTGAGTCGATGTTTAAAAACTTTCGTTTTTAGGTATTCCCACAGAAAAAATCACTCGACGTTAAATCCGGCGAGTGTGTTGGCCATGCGAAATAGTCGCTCGGGGATATCAAGCGACCGGGAAACATCTGCCCCAAAACCGCCAGTGACCTTCGTGCTTTGTGGGATGTTGCTCCGTCTTGCTGAAACCATACATTGTCAGCGAAGTGCTTCAAGTGCTGATGAAAGAATTCTTTCAATCATGCTCACATATCGATCGGAATTGATAGTAACCACCACGCTTTCTTCTTAAACAAAATAAGACCCAATGACCCCAATGTGTGACACTGCCCACCAAACAGTGACACAATCGCTATAAAGAGGTTTTTCATGAGTCTCCCTTGGTTACTTTCATTCCAATAACGGAAATTTTGTTTATTCCTATGTGAAAATGCGCCTCTTCATTGTAGAAAACAATCTCCATCAAGTTCTCACATGCTCACAAATGACTTTGCCAATCACGTTCAGAGAGTTCTTGGACAATAATCAAATTTCTCGCACAGAGTGGTTGAACAACTGAAGACCAACTGCATGTTAGCGAGCAGAACGTTTTGGAGACTGCAATATGGACCATCTAACTGCATCGATGTTTTCAGGTGTTCGAGCACTATGCGTACTTCCTCCCCCTTTCTTCACAATAGAACCACTTTCTCTAAAGTTCGAAACCTATAAAGCAATAGATTTTCACCCGGAACTGAGACACAGGATGAAATTTCATAAGCGCGTTGCGTGGCAACAACAGAGTCATTGTTCCGAATGTACGCTTTGCGTTCGTCTACGGCATCTTGCCAACTAAGCTTATCTTGACAGTAACTTCCCTCTTTCCTGAATCTATCAAGTGCCACGTCATCACTTTGCGATTCCTCTATCTTTGCAGTCTAACCTTAAAAATAGGGGAGCGATTTGCTGCACCCTGTACAAACCTTAAAATTCAGATTGCTGATTGTTGGAATAATTTAGACCCAGATCATTTCTGTCTTTATGGTACAGTAAATAAATAAAATGAACGCTAGTCATGCAGTGAACATTCAAATTTGATTCGCCAAACTTTGTTAGGCATGCCGTAACAGGCAGAGGAGCGAAGCCTCCTGGAAGAAGAAACGTAAAATCTCGACCAGTACGACGTGGTTCGAACAGCACCTAGAGAACGCCATACAAGGTTCATTTTCAATAAAATATTTCTCAGTCGGTAAATTTCAAAATTCAGCAAGTTGACATGACGGCCTAGATCACCTGATTTGATCGCTCATAGCTTGTTTCTGTGAGGATATCTAATGGATCGAGTTTTTAGGAATAAACCAGTATACTAGAAGCTCTTAAAGTCAACATAAGGTGTACTGGTAACTATGTTAGAGGACCACAAAAAATAGTAGAAACTGCGGAGGTGGGAAACTGTTGCAGAAAATACTTGTATTTATAAAATGATTTAGAGTTCTTTATCAAGGTTGCAGTTATAACCTTGTTTTGGTTCAGCGCAAAATTATCGGTACTAGAAATGGTTAGAATAGAAATAGCGGGCATGTAATAAAATAAATAAGTCACCGGGCACCGGGATATGCTCTCATGTCTTCGGAGGGTGGGAACAGGCCGACGTATCATAGTGTTGAATCGAAGAGGGCCGAGTATGCTTAAGCTTCTTATTTCCGGAGATAATTTATAAAACGCAAATGCTGAAAGAAAAGTAATGGCTTTGAGATGTCACGGCGTTGTACATAACTGCAAATTTAATTCTAGGACGACCTGAGAAAATACACGTTAAACTCAGAACGCCAGGACTTGGTGTCTAAATTCCTGAAACAGAACATAGTTGATAATTTCAATAAAGTAACCAAAGTAGAAAACAATAAATCTTGATTTATTTAATTCTCGTAAGTACAGTATCAATATTATTTAATTCCTACGTCGTTCAAGATAATGAATTATACTTATAAAAGTAAACTTGACAATAATATATTTGCAATACGCAAACCGTGTTAAAAATATAATATCGGTGGATGCTTAAATGTTAAATTTAATTCTAAAATCCTAAATAAGTGTTAGTTGAAACTTATTAAATAACACTAGTATCTAACTAGATCAAAGGTTTAACGTTTTTGCACGTCTAGAGCGCCATATGTGAAAGTCAAATAACCAGTTGAATTAAATAACTTATTACATATCATAAAATTATATTGAGCAAAAGGATTCGTTTAAACAACCGTTAAAATATTTTTACAGTAATTTAAATACGCCGTGACCTATGTATAAAACTTAAAAGACAAAATCGTTTCGACAAGAAAGTAGTCTCAAAGTATAAAATATCGAAAAGCACAACGAAAAGGTAAATCTATTTGAGTAACTATCTTAAACTAAAGAATTTACGTATAACTTCCATAAGATGGGAAGATCGGGTCGTCTTCGGGTCATTTGGAAGCAGGAAACAATAACGTCAACCCTGTCGCAGCGCAAAAAGATTAGACGTTGCCTTGCGGTGACAGCACATGAATTTTACGTAGTAGTTGATTCCCTTTGGATATAAAAACATCAAAGATGAGGACTGACTTTTGCCATGAATCTAATTCTGGTGGAAGAACCATACAAATTTAAAGGAATATTGACAATAACCAGAGAAACACATACGCTAGTTGTACCGTAGATGAATTCTATACACAAAACAGAATTTTAGTACTAACGAATTTAAGATACCTTAAAACATACAAACTAGCATTCAAGTTGCAGGCGCAATTTAACCTAATTTGACTATAAACATGAATTTAATGTGGAAAAAAAATGAAGTAAAAGTTTTTATATGCTTGCAATAAAACCTGACTGAAATGGAAATTAAATTTTCGCAAAAATCAACTATTCCAAGAAGGACGCTCATTGTTCCTTGTGATTTTCAGCAGTCCAATCAATAAGTGTTCCGTAGAAAATACATCGTTAAGATGAATATTAAGTTTGATGAAAATTTTAAATTCCGGTACTAGACTATTAGTTAATTAAAGTTAAATGCACATATTAATGGAAACAAAGCCAAGATCGGATTAAATAAATAAATTGTAACGTATTTAAAGGGGAAGTCAAATCTGATATCTGAAATAAGCCTGCGTCGCAATATTAAACACTAACCTTTAAGTCTGTAGAAACCGGATAGCGAAAATAACATTGATATTTAAATTAAAAGCAAATGATTTAAAGTGATTTACATTAAACGATGTTAGAGAAAGTAATTCTTAATGTTTTTACAAATATATTAGACTAATTGATTCAACTCAGAAAAGGAGTAGGTTGTGTCGATTCGTAAGACATAAAAGATGGTTAAAAATTGTTTAGTTGTAAATTTAAAGGTTGAATAAACGACTTTCTTCGCACCTTTTTAAATAGCATCACCATTATTAACAATTCAAATCAAAGCTTGACTTTTGCGCCACCTTGTATACTTTTCAGTGGTATATTCAGGTTTATGGATTCATTTAATTTATTCTTGAACAAATTTTGGTGTGTTTTGTTTTTGAACAATGTTTGCTTGATCAGTAGTTATGACTATATTTTGTATATTATATTTTATTGGTTAATTGGCCTAATTTTCTGCTTTTATAAAGTAGGCCCAATGGAGTTACTAAAAATTACCATCACCTTTGCGGTGCATTTACCTTCTAGTCAAATGAAAAACTGTTCGTAGCCTTTTTTTATCGCCAACAAACCGATCAATTTTGCTGAAATAAATTTTGATGTTAGAGAACATAAAGTTGTAGAGAATTTAATCACCTGACCTAATTAGTTCAAATAAACAAATTTTTGTAGCATTTTTCGCATAACATTTAATACTCGAATTAAATTTATAAAATCACAAATAACATAAGTGGATAGAAATAATTGTTCTGAACTAGTTTCGGTAGTGGTTTTATGAGAGCTTGTGGTTCATGTAATTGAAAGCCAAAAAATTGTTTTAATGCAGATATCGCGAGAGCGTTGCAGACTGAGATAGAGCGTTCCATTAAACTTATTTGAAAGCAAAAAGTAATTTAGACAAAAGTGATATTCTTAACACTTGTTGTCTTTGATAAGAAATTGTATTTTGACCTACAAAGTAATAATTGAATCTTGCTTCAAATTATTTACAATTTCACATCTAATAATTTTCATATTAGTGGCGTACGTTTTTGAATTAAATAATTATTCATTATTGAAAATACAATGATTATGTTCCAATATAAATGTTATTAACACTTTCTTCTTTTTTTGTATAAACCGCAATCGACTTTCTAAGTAGTGTACTTTATTAATACTAAGTCATCTATGCAAATCGCATCAGTTGGTTATTTGTTTATATAAAACAAAACTAGATTTTCTTTAATTTAACGTGTTTAGTTACACGTTTTTGTTACCTATAAAATATCACCACACATGAATGATGTAAATTCTGTTACCTATAGAATGTCGAGGAAACCTCATAAATAATAGAAAGCGAGAGTGAATATTACAAAAATCATACACTATTAGAAAATGTTATAAAAGAGAAAACAAAAATGTAACCATACATTGCCACTGCGTGCAGAAAATCTTTGAAACTGTGTTAACTACTAATTGTCTTTAATGATTACATTGTAGGGATTTTTATTTATTCCAGTTACCCCAATTACAAGCTCACCATAACTTTTATTTCAAAAGTTAAACACACTTTCACATTTGTCGCTTGTATTAATTACCATAAATATCGACAATGATGCAAAAATCCTATTATAGGAAATATGGAAATTTCTACAGAAAACTAAAGTGATACGTAGGCGATTAGGTGGGCAAATTTTCCTTAAAACATATGCTAATTTGTCAAAAAAATACGGTATTTAGAAAAACAACAGAACCGTTATTGAAAATGTTTGCAAAGGATGAACGACCTTGAGGTAAATTGGCGGCGTATCTATCTTTTAACCCATCACAATTAGCATAAGTGAATCTATGACAAACATAATTTAGCAGAAAATTCAGCCCACAATTTTTTATTTAATGTTCTTCCTGTAAAACTATCAAATAGACATAGTGGTTAGCATGTTTGCTTCTGCACCTAAAGAACGCGGGTTCAAACCTGGTCTGCGTCGGATAATATTTCAGTTAGAAAGTTGAAAAGAATGTCTTCTTCTCGGATAAGGAAGTAAAATGGGAGGACTTGTATCAATGTTTGGGACGTTAAAAATCCTTGCTCCAGGTTTAGCTAAATTCTAGTAGATATGACAAAATATGAGGGTAAAGGAATTTGCGTATCCCAAAGTCTCAGATGTCTGTGAAGTTAGCACCCCGATGATAGTACTCAATAGTTCTTATAAGAATGGTGGCATATTTTAACTTAGAACAAAATACTTTATAGTTTTTAAAAAAAGTTCCGGCCATTTACTATAAAACAATGAGTTTAAAATTTGGGGGGGCTAACTTCCCACCGCACCCCAACATTCAAATACAATAGT
>JAHWXV010020656.1:0-14170 GCA_024586415.1 Phrixothrix hirtus
TATTAATTACCAATTATGTAATAGCTGATTATCAACAGTCAGTAACGACCCTGCAACAACCTGACTGTCAATTAAATCGTATTAAATATGTATATACTTATTACATACTAATGATTTAGAGAAATTAACAGGGGAGATTAACAGTAACAAGTTCTCTTCAGAAAATTTTTTGAATACCTGTCCTTGAACTGGAAAACGTGTTAAAGGTTATTGCATGCTGTATTTTACTTAAAATTTGTCCACAATAGAGAAGTAAACTGACAACTTGGGACAGAAAAGGACCGTCCATGTCCATATTAGAGAGCGTCCACAATATAGAGGTTTATTTTCTATATACTCTTATGTAAATGATTTGGGATAACAAAAAGTGTCCAAAATAAGGGAGTGTCCACATATGAGAGGTGTCCACAGGCGGAGGTTTCACTATACCTAGCAAATATGCTAGTTGAATGCTGGGTTCTGCACAAGAACTAACAACTTCTTGTGCTAACTTAACCACATTTATTTTCTCATTTCCACAATCTACTGGAATTAATTTTTATGCAAAGAAATTAAATGAGAATAATATTCGTCTGTACTGCGGTACTGCTTAAGAAGACATAGCTGGAACCCACAGAAATAATGATCAGAATTATAGGATTAGAAGAACTTATTAGGCAGAATGCGGTAGAAATACCTCCAGATTCTAAACAGTAAATAAAAAACCAACTTATTGATGTTTCGGCTTGTATGGTGGGTGTTAATTGTAAACAAAAGACTAATTCTTCACCTAGATTCACATTTATCGATAAAATTAAATCAAATGGAGCTACATATGTTTCAACAAATAAGCAGATATCTTCAGGCTCTATAATTAATTAAAATTACATGGGTAAAGTAATAATTTTAAATTGAAAAAACTTACATTTAATTGAAATCTAATTTAGGCTTGATACATTAAAATGTATGTGACATAATGTGATTGTCTAGAGTAGCGCGGTGACATCTCGTGGTCAACACATTCGCCCGATCTTGTAACATATGACTTCTTTCTCTAGGTACAACTAAAAGCCGAAATTTACCATAGTAGGCCGAGGTAACTGAAGAACTGGCAATTGATACCTGACACGAAATTACGGCAATATCCCTGGAAGTAATGCAGCGAGTCCTGTGAAAGTTCAGAGTGAGGCGTCAGACGTGCTTATAAAATAAAATAAATGTTGCAACGTTTTTATGTAATTTCAAAGTATTCGGTTATAAGTGTTTTTATAATATTTTACCATAATTTATTCATACATTGAAGGAGTACGTATTAAGCCGCTTTTATGCCGCGGCTTCACTCTTAAGTAGAGAATTGTCGTGGGTTCATTTATTTTAAACTTTTATTCTGTATTTGTCAAAATTTATTAATAAAAGAATAAGCCAAAGAATAACTTATTCTGTTTAAACCTACTTTATAACCTGCCTGTTCTAAAAGATAATTTTATTTTAAATGAACTCCTATACTAATATATTTGCATATATTCTATGGCTTCTTGAACCATTTAGTTATTTTAACCTTGTAACGTTTACTAGCTATTCAAAATCAGATAACTTAAAGTCATGGACCGACCAACAAGGCGGCCATTTTTTTTATCATTTTAAATACAATTGTATACAAGGCTATTTTAATAAGCTTGGTAAAAATGCAAAAGATAGCTTCATCAGAATAAAATCAATTTTATTTTGTTAAAATGTATTCCTCGAGATGGTCTAATACCAATTTTCAAAAAAATCTGCCTCTTAGGTTGTGTTTGATAGCCATTTAAAGTAAACACCTTGTATTAGTTTCGCTAGAATAGGAAAAGTGATTTTTGCGTTCTTGTTAAACATCTGGAAAACCAATAACAGAAATAAAACAAAAGCTTCATCAATTAAAATGATTTACAACTGGTTTAATAACTTTTGTAGTGGTTTGCAGGTTGCGATTTGGCAGGGGAAAACATGCCTGTATACCAAAATTATGTTGTCAGATCATCGAATTAACGTGCGTGAGATTTTGGACGCTTTCAACTTGTCGATTGTACAGTGATTTCAATATTACATGATAATTGTGATATGAAAAAATTTTCCGAATGATGGGTACCGCGTTTGTTGACAGTGGACCAAAAACGTAATCGATCGACTGCGGAGTATTGTTTGCAACTATGTAAGCATAATACATCTGAATTACTGTCGATGGGTCTTCGATACATTACTATGCCTAGAAACCAAAAATCAATCGAAACGATCGGTAGAAGCTCATCCAAGTGCACAGTTATGGCAACTATTTTTTGAGATGATTGCGGAATAATTTTCATTCTGCCTTCAAAAGGGTAGAAAAATAACAGGAGAATAATATTCATTGTTGTTGGACGAGTTGAATGACAAAATCCAAGAAAATCGGCCACATTTGGCAACGAAAAAAATTTTGTTTTACCACGATAATACACCAGCACATTATTCAGCTACTGAAACTGCAAAATGCATTAATTGCGTGCTTGTTTCATTTTTACTTGACCTATTGAATTATCCTCGTGTACTTGTGATGAATGTAAAACTTCTTTTATTTGTATTTCACGTGATCACATACAACTAAAAACTCATCAACTATTAATTACTCATAAATTCACACAGTAGTTTTGTTTAGCAAGAAGAAAACCTAAAACTTCATAATCTGACAGAAAGGTTTTAAATATAGCGGTATTTTCATTTGGAAGAATTTCGCCCAACCAAGTAGCTAGTTGCTGTTAATTTGATATGCTATTGTTTAATTTGATTCTCTATATTTTAATTGAGTATACTTTAATTACCATATTTAGGTACCCAAAATGCGTTATGAATGGTAGTTACTCTAAGCTAAGTGACTTTAGTTGTTTATAACGAATCGAGAGGGAAATGCGCATTAGTTTTGAATCGCCATGTTTGGACACGTGAATTCAGTTAAATTTTCGACTCGGGACGGACAGATACTACGAATCTGTGTTTTATGAATTCTGTGCGGAATATAATTCAAACAAGAATAAGGACTTATCGATAATTGGACAAAGTCGTAACTTTTTTTCCGGAAGAGGTATACTAAATTTAATCAATCAATATATAGTTAGTTTAGATCATAATTAATATTGAAGTAACTGCGTTCGTGTCAACCAATTAATAGTTAACCCATAGTTTTCAGCGTGTTTGCATACTGTGGGTTATCTAAAATTCAAACACTCTACCTTTCGATTTCAAGTTTCTAAAACTGGCGCAGACGGATCTAACCTTTATTTACATTTACGGTTCGGATTTTAATGCTCTATTATTACCAACTTTCTTAAATTGGTATAGTTACTTTCCCTTTCTTTTCATAACTACTGAATTGTATTTTATTATTCAATTAATACTATTTATTTTACGCTAACCTTAATTATTTTTCGATTTTATGTTGCTCAGTAACGATTATTGCTCTTTTTATTTACAATTCAATTTTATTTGCAATAAATTTTAGCTAATTCAAATTAAAACCATCATTTACTAGTGAAACGTTACAAGGTTTAGATAACATCCACAATGCCTTTTTTACTCTTCTTTTAAAACTGGGTTATCTGTCGCACCCTGTATAGAACAGTAAGCTAGGGAAGAACTGAACGAGTATAGAACAAATAAAATCGTACAATGTAGAACAGTATTAGAATAGCAAAATTAATTAACTTGAGACTAAAGATCTTTTACATGAAATTTCAAAGTTCCTTTACACAAAGGAATGATATTTATTCAGAAAAGTTCAGTGAATGTATGATTAAATCATTTTCCCTTTCATTACTACGAGTATCACCGATTTATTTTCGCTAGACTTTCATCTTCTTTGATGTTGGGTATATAGTATCATTTGTCCTCTTGCTTGCATAATAGTTGAACCTAAGCTCGCAAGATTTTAAAATGTGTGACATTTTTAATACAGTTCATTAAAGAAGTTACATAAACAACCATTAACGAGTGCCCAACCATTGGTCGTTCAAGCCACATTTGTGCAATTAATAAGAATGATTAAATGGTAAATTAGAATTTAGTAAGGTCGGTAACTACATATTTGGTTAGTTTAACACATATTCAATCGTTTAGTTTAGTTTAGTTTAGTCTACAATAGTGCACGAACTTATAACAGTCTCAACTACAAGAAATTTCCACTTTCTTTGGGCCCAAAAATTCCTGTATAACATTCAAACTTATTGGAGGCACGATAACAGCATACCAGGTGTTAAAATTGGCTGCAATTAACATCCAGGCATTCTTGAATGAGCCCTCCATGTTACAGAAGATTTGCATCTACATACCCTAAGTCATATCCTCAATTTTCTGCTGAATTTCTTCTTATAGAGCCATGATAGTACATAACTTGTTGTGGTTTCGGCATACCCGCAAAAAAAATCCCGTGGTGTAAGGTCAAGCTTGGTTTCCCAAATCCCTTGAATATGATACGATCATCAAAGAAGTAAACAATTTCGGCCATGTTAATATTAAAGATGCGGCAGCAGTGTTGGTTCCCTCGTTGTTCAACTGATTTATAAATGCATTAAAGATTACCATGTAGGCTGCGATATTCACCGTTGTGCGGAGCAAGATGGGGCCCGATAATGCGTCGACACGACAAAGTACGGCACATATCAAGTATTTCAGCATAAAGGGATTCTCATTCTCACTTTGTGAGAATTCTCACTCGCCCAAATAGGACATTTAGGTGCAACCATGCTTCATCGGTGGACCACGTGTAGTCCAGCATGTTCCGATTTGCAATGACAAATTTCTAGCGCCAATGATTTTACGCGACTCTCTTCTATTGGTCGTGGGCTTTCATTTCTTGGACAATAATAAAACAGTGTCATGCAGGCAATTCTTTAACGTACGCTTGCAGAAAATTCCATTTCTTGCGACAATTTACTCAAGCACTTTTGCAGAGAGAGCAGACGTTTGTTTTTTACTTCCTGTATCGTTGTTTCTGACATTTCCGGCTGCCTCCTTTGTGAATATCCAAAAATGTTGCTGTGATTTCCAATTTCTTCAATAGATGGTTCTTACCATAATATTACACAATAAATTATTTTTGTCACGCCTATATCGTACGAGTTTTTAATATGTGCAGGAAATAAAACGCATTGTTCAATTTACATTGATTGCGCCGGTGCGACCGACGTTCTAGACAGTAAACACTGCCACTTTGCCTTTTCCCCACACCGCTTCCGGAAGACATCTCCTTTCAACATTTGTTGCCCTCGCATTTCTCATACACCATGTCTGCGTCAAATGCACTAAATTACGTCAGATAGTTTGAAAGTTATTTCGGGGTCTAAAGCGGGACAATCACTTTACACAATAACTCTACCAGGTAATATTAATTGGTTGACAGCTTTTGCTGTCAATAAAACTTTAATGTTTTGTTCTGCTTGACTATGATTTAATATTTAAAATAGAAGATTTAGTGCAATTACTAGATTTAAGAATTTTTTAAATAATCAAACGAATATTAATTTTAATATTTTTAATATTATTAAGGCACGTTTGGAAATTTATAGGATGAAATTATGTTTATTCTGTTTAAATTTGAATGCTGCTTTTTATTTATAAAACGAGGATAAAAACTAGGAAAACTGCAAAATATTGTATTTTTTTTTGTAAAAAGAAAACGACTGATGTGCATTGCACTGGTGTAATACAGCAAATCGGAAACGTTATTAGTTTCGGATTGTGCAGTGAACATGTAAAGGATTGGGAGCGAGAGCTCATTCTAAAATCAACCTTGGAATAGTATACAAATGTCTACAAGGTTTGGCTAGAAAATTCGTATAGTGGGCGTCTTGTTGTTTGCAGAATGAGAGAGGGGGCGTGATAGAGCGCCCTCCCCTCTCGTCACAAACCTAACTGAGCCCAGTAGACGCCCGGATGGCTAGAGAGTGAGTTTAATAGTTTTGCTGCTCTTTATTTCTACACCTTTCACAGACCCCCGTCGCCATGGAAATTTCTGATAGCCAGGAACCGCGCATCGATATCAAGTTTCTCACAAAACTTGGTTAGAATGGACCCCAAATGTTTCAAGATTTGAAGACAGTTTATGGGGACAATGCTTTTAAACAACCGACAGTGTTTAAGTGGGTGAAACGATTTCATCAAGGTCGGGAGTGCGTAAAAGACGATGAAAGGTCTGGACGACCTTCCACTTAGAAAACTGACGAGAACGTTACTCTAGAAAATGCCGTGCTTAAAGACTGTCAGAGTGATAGCGGAAGAGCTGAATTTGAATAAAGACACAATGCACACGATTCTGAGAGAAAATGTAGGGACGAGGAAATTGTGCGCGAAAATTGTTCCGAAGATTTTGTCAGCTGATCAGAGAACTCAAAGAATTCGATGCTGCTAGGACTGGATTGATGCAGAAGAAGGAACAGATTGTCTTGATAAGATCATAACCGGAGACGAGTCATGGTTTTACGAGTTCGACACTGAATTGGAATCGCAAAGCATGGAGTGGAAAACACCTGACGAGCCAAGAACAAAAAAATCGAAGAAAGCAAGATTCAACGTGAAGACAATGGTAATTGTTTTTTTTTTGATACCAGGGGCATTGTGCATCATGAGTTGGTTCCTCCGGGCCAAACAGCGAATGGACAATTCTACGTTGAAGTATTAAAGAGGTTGAAAGCGCGAATTGTTCGTGTACGCCCGGATTTGAGAGGAACAATTCGTGGATTTTGCATCATGACAACGCGCCAGTGCACACGTCACTAGTTGTCCATGAGTTTTTGGCCAAAAATTCAATAACATTGATGGAGCACCGATCATGTTCGCCCAACTTAGCTCCATGCGATTTTTACTTGTTCCTAAATGGAAGATGCTGGTTCGAGGGAAACATTTGGGTGCGGTGGAAGCGATTAAAGAGGAAATAACGAGGTTATTCAAGAGCATCACCGAAGATGAACTGAAGAGATGTTTCCAGCAGTGGAAGAAACGTTGACGGAGATGTAAATTACTTGGGAGGGGGAGTACTTTGAAGGGAATACTGTTGAATTACCCAATTAATAGTATAATAAAATGTATATTCAACTTCTATACGAATTTTCTAGACAAACCTCGTATGTATAGCAAATATTAAAAATTTTGTTTTAATGTTATTGGAAAATACAGCACCATTGAATTAACTTACGGTAATAAGAAATAAAGAATATTAGCAAATGTCGTCATTATTAAAGAAACACTGACAATTTCAATGCAATTGAATGATCTTGGTTAAATGTCTTAAACATTATGAATTTCATTGAATGTTCTTAACTTTAATTAACGTGAAAGACAAAATGATTAATACGGTAGACAATTACCGATTTTCGAGACTCATTGTGATTCGTAATTTAATTGTTAACGTAAATCATCCATTATTATAGAATCTATAAATTACAATAATCACAAATAATAAAACGTATACATACGATATGCTCTATGAAATGAACCAAATTACATATCTATGCGTACACTTATCTACGGTTGTTTTTGTCGAGCATGTAAGCTTTCCTTGTTCACCTTCCACGCATTTTAACTATAAATTTTCATTTGACGAAAAAAGGAATATCATTGTTATTTCAATTTTCTCTGAGGGGGCGGGCTGTTGTAGGGATAACTGAGACTCCTCACCAGTCAACAAGGGAAAGTAAGGTCTCTTTCACACACAACGGTTTTGTTCGTACGGAAAAAAATCATACGGTTTTTTCTGTGTGTTGTTCGCTTTCATATACAACAGTTATGTCCGTATGGAAAATTACTATGTATTAATTACTGAGCTTAGTTATAATGTAGTTTTGAATTGATAAGAAGCGTATTATAGCGATGTTGTTATTACACCGACGTAGACGAAAATATCGTAAATGAATATACTGGGTTCATCCAATCAACCAAAGGAGGGACAAAGTTGGTATATTTTACACATTATTTGAAGAATTACGGAAGAAGAATCAAAATAATTTTTTGAATTATTTTCGCATGTCTATTTCATCATTTGATGAATTGCATCGCAGATTAAAATCTCATTAAATTTCAGAACGTGTGAACACTCACATATAGTCACGTAGATTATTATCACATGGATCGGGACCGCCGACCGTACATTGCAGTAAGTGTTCACGGCTGCTGCTTGCAATGGGTCAAGATTTGAGTTCGTATTATATTGATTTAAAAATTAAGATAATCGGTAAATTTCCATTTCGTGAATTTTATTTCGTTTATGTACGTTTCAAAATAATTAGCAAGCAAAAGAAATCAGTTAAATTAATAAAGAATTTGTTAAATAGAAAGTAGTTAGATTTAAGTTGGTACTTAAGTTTGTATCAGTAAATGTAAAACTTACTAGAAATAAGTAAGTAAATGGTGTTTCCGGTAGAATGAAGGAGGGACGCGTGTGGACTGGCGGGAAGTCAGCTTGCAAGCCTATTGCGCCATGTTGATAGTTGTGAAATAAAATCATTGAAACAGGTATAAGGGTGTATTTATTGTTAAAATCAATGTTATTGAATGCGAGTAAATAGTGAAATTGTACTTCATCAGTAGCGAAGAGAAGAATCCTATCAGTTTAGAAAATTCGATAGCAGTCCGTGCTGACGTCATTTTTATAAAATTAAACAACAGATCTTTTTGGTGCCAAAATCAAGGAGAAATAAATAATTTTAATATTCAACTGGAAACCTGGGCATCGATTATACAACATCTAGGCGTAATCTAGAAAAGCATCGATAACAAAAAGTTACCGGAAACAAAGGAATTACTTGTACAGGTAAAATACGTTATTAAATTGTCATTGTAGAATCTTGTCCAAAAGTCAACGAAAGCTGACAAAAATCTGTCAAAGTGAAGTTCTGGAAGATCGGAATTTGAAAGCGCTGACGCAGGGGTTCGAGGCATAACGGTAAATCACCAAAGAACAACCCAGAGGCGTGTCGTGAACTTAACTAAGGAGTGTGTGTTAAAATAAAAGTTATTTTATGGAACATTATCTCAACTTTGATTAATTTTTAATTTGTTTTCAATCTCTGAAAACACCCCACAATAATTTATATTATTTTATATACAGAGTCAGTCAAAGAAAAAGGTGGAATTTTTTCGGAAATCAATTCTGTACGTTAGTAATCATATCAGTAACTTGTTACTAGAATTTCGCCTTAGTAGTTGATTTTTGCCTTAGTTGATATGTTCGACCTGATTCTCATATCAGTGTAATCTGTAAAGCGTCCTTAGTTAGTTGAATTAATAGTTATAAAATTCAGAATTATTTTAATTTATAATGAAAAGTACCACGACTTGTAATAAACTGAATTTTTTTCCTAAATAATTCTTTTCTTTGAGTCAATTAAGCATATAAAATATTTGACTTGCAATATTCAGATATTGATTGTTAAATTGAATATGTCGAACAATACAGATTCTGGAAGATTGATGGTTGTACCCTGTAGAAACGGTGTTATCTTACAGCATGCCGGTGAAAAGAACCCAAAAGTAAACGGTAAAGTATTCTCTTATGTATAAACATTACAATTTGGTGCATCAACGTGGGCCCTTCTAAACTCAAAACCGTTACATGCCTGGTAACCGTGTCGCGTCCGTCTGCGACAAATGCACGGATTTTTTCCGTACGGACAAAACCGTTGTGTGTGAAAGAGACCTAAGGATAGGTAAACGCAAGGATGAGTTAGGAAGGAGATTCGAAGGTAGGAATGAGTGTAAATACTACCCCGCATTTTACTCAGAGATGTCTATCGAAACCAGAATTAGGGAGGTGATCCAGGGAACGAATCCAGCATCTCTTATTACTCTAAAATCGATACGTGATATAGACCGTAAACTTATATTCTGCAGCAATAGCCCGGCATATTAATTAACAGCTATCTTTGAAAAATCACCGTTTAATTTAGAATATGCAAGTACAACTGATTCAAAAGTACTCATTATTTAATAATATCAATCATCCCACAATTGAATTCTCCTAGTTTGGCGGTTATTATGACAAGTGGATTGATTTTAAAGAAAATTTAAGTCATTGATAGACAACAACTTAACTTTAATTTACGTTTATGTTTGATACAAAATACAGGGACTGTGAGAAATTCTTTAGAGATTCCAGATATTTCTTGATAATATTGTAAAACATTCACACTCTCTCAAATCTTCAGGTGAACCACTCAGTTATTGGGATACAATCCTGATTAATGTTCTGATACTAAAACTAGATTTAGTTACCAAGCGTGAATGGAACGCCAAGGGAAAATTATTCTTCTGGTCATCACTTGTGGCCGGAAGGTGATCATTTCCCGGCCTATATCATAAAACGGAATGTAATGGTCCATTTGCTACTGCATTTAAGGGCGTTACAACGTAGCAGTTATTGTTGACTACGTTAAGAATGACATGTTTAAATGACTACTAAATATTACAATATTTATTTAACAAATTGTATTATTGTTGGGACAGAAAATTTCGTCTAGAAGATGTTTTTACAACTACAGGGTGCGGCAAATCTCCTTCCTTATTTTTAAGCTTAGACTGCCAAGAGTAGGGGAGTCGCAAAGTCGTGGAATTGGAGTTGATGAACGCAGGAGAGAGGAAATTTGGCAGAATGTTGTGTATGAATACGCAACAAGCGTTTGCTGTCAAAGCGTACATTCTCAACAATGTTCTCGTTGTCACCGCGCAACATGCTTTCCGTACTTATTATCAAATTGAATCACATCTCTCAGTTTCGGACCGAAAATCTGTTGTTTAATGGTTTAGAACTTTAGGGAAAGTGGTTCTGTTGCGAGAAGAGGAGAGGAAGACCACGTAGTGCTCGAATACCTGAAAACATCGGTGCAGTCTCAAAAACATTCTGCTTGCAAACATGTAGTTGCTCCTCAGTTGTCCGAGCCGCACCGTACGACGAATATTGCATTAAGACCTCCATTTCTAGCCTTTCAAAATGATTATTGTTCAAGAACTCTCTGAACGTGATTGGCAAAATCGTTTAAGAACAAGCAATAACTTGATAGAAATCATCGAACAATGCGCTTGCTTTCTTCGATGGGTGCGTGAATAAACATAACTTCCATTATTGGAGTGAAAACATCTCAAGGGAAAGTCATGAAAGGCCTCTGGTGTTCAATGTCACAAATTTGGATTTTTGGGCCTTAACGTTTTTCAAGAAGAAGGCGTGATTTTACCAGTCCGATCGATATGTGAATATGATTGAAGAATTTCTTTAACCGGCTCTTAAAAAACTACACGCGTACAACATAGTGCAAAGCTCACTGGCAGTTCTGAGACAGATGTTTCCCGATCGCTTGATATCCTGAGAGGTAATATGGCCAGCACCCTCGCTGGATTTAACTCCGTGTGATTTTTTTCTGCGGAAATACCTAAAGGCGAAAGTTTTTAAACATCGTCCTAGGAATCTGGAAGCCCTGATGCAAGCAATACGTATAGAAATCTCCGCATATTCCGACACATATTATAGAGAGTTACTCAAAACTACATAGTACGTACTTCATAGTACGTTTAAAGTAGTACATAAAAAATGAGGAACGTCACTTGACTTTAAAATTAAGTGAAATAAATCTTCTATCGTCGTATATTTATAATATTAGAATAAATTCCTAACCGTTTTCTATTCATTCATCTTAGAAAATAGAAAAGGAAATCTTCCGCGTCCTGTACTTATTTGTTGCAGGCCTCGCCTATGGTTCGGCTCGTAACTTCAATCGTAGTTAGAAAAGGTCATTTTTTGGACTAGTAATACAGATTATTATGGGTGATTTTCCCGAAAATCTCACTACCGAAAATGAATCCAAATCTCAATCATCTTATAACAGCAACAAAGAAAATTCTTATTTAAGTAGGCCTCAGTGGTTCAGTAATTAACATGGTTACCTCTGAGTCGAAAGGATTCGCGGTCAAATTTAATCAAGATCAATAATTTTTTATCGGAAAAAAATTTAAAAACACGTCTTCTTCACAAATATAGAAATAAAACCGTCGATGTTTCGCATATTGAAAGTGATTATTAGGGAAAACACCTTCAGGGTTGTCTAAAGTAGGAACAAAGAAATTACTAGTGGTTGAAATCGTGTGGATAAAGGATATTTTCACTTTCCATATTTAATAGAACACAAAAAGCAAGAGATCTTACAATTTGTACGAATCGTTTACGAGAGGGACTTTTAACTAGTTTGAGATTTTTGTTGCAGAAAAACCCCTAATACCTTGATATCCTATTGCACCTAAATATTCACCCAGATAATACTAATTGTTTGTAGATGTGACCTTAAAGGGGCTGAAACTTTTTAGAGGCAACTTGAATGATCTGGAATTTTCACAGTAGTAACTACACATTCTACAAATAGGATAGGTAATATTACCCAAAGGAAAACCTAAAGTGAATAACATGAATCGATTAGCTCCGTGCGCCGGTAGGTACGCGGACTAACAATAACCAGAATCGAAACTAACAGCGTACTACATTGAGGTGAAGAATATGGAGGCCAAGAGTAAAAAATCATAATTTACATATTTTATGACACCCTTGTGTATTCCGTAAATCTCGATTCTATGTTACCACTGAACAAAACATAAATCTCTTTGACCTATCAGAAGAGTACCCTTTGACCCATTGTGAAGCCCAAAATCTATAGATTTCTCACCTTGTTGCCCAATTTAAGGCGTGATATGATGGCATATAATAGATTCTGCAGCAGCTTACGCCAAACATCCACGGAGACCTGTGGAAGACGCCGTCGGACCTAAAGAAGCAAAACATGCAAATAGTGATAGAAAGTTGGTCACGCCAAAGATCGGTTATAGGCTAGACCTAACTAGCGAATGGTGCACAACATAACGGAGATGTTTCGAAGTGGGGTCACCCATATTCTCGTATGAAGTTGGAATTAAATGGAATTTCTGCTGGAAAAAGAGTTGACAGCCGCTTTTAGAATGAGTTTGGTTGCAAGGCTGATTCGCAATGCAGGCTCCAACGTGAATCAGATAATCCGGTGAAGTAGAAATTTGCTAATGACAAGGGGATGATAGCAATGTAATTTGCAGTGTTATGCGTCACCCAATGGCAATTTCTGTAATCAATATACAGCTGGATCAAATTGTCCAAGTTAGTTTTGGGTTAGTTCAGTTTTGAACTTGACATTGGTATATAATAACCATGAATACAAGTAGTGCTTCAAATAAATTAGAAATAAATAAATACATGTAGAATTATAATTAGTTGTAGATTAATTAGAGAGCGGAAATAAATAATTAAGTAACTAACGAAATTTGTTACAATAATTTGTTTATCCTGTTTTGCATTTTATTTTCTTTTTTGTTATTTAATGCGGTGACTATGTTAGTTTCAGCTAGATCGCCGTCTTAGCAATCTAATAAAAACTAGACGAGTGCTCTGAGGTATTGAAAAACAAATACCAGTGTCAGCCATAAAGCTTTACGTTCGAATTTTATACAAAGCACGATCTCAATTTAAAAATATTGCTTAATTTATTTAACCTTTTATTTATCAATTTAGTCACCCCATCTTCAGTATGCTAGTCATGCATCAGTATTTTTGTGCCAATGATTCTAGTTTATGTCGTAATACCATTGTAACCAATTACAGTTTCTTAGAGTAACTCTATTAAAAATTTGTAGATAAATTGTAGTTACAACACTCATGTTTCTGAAAGTACTTGAGGTTTAGCATACATTCTTTCCCTTGTTTTAGTAACACGATGGAGGGAGCGATCATTCAAGATCTGGAAGGTCACGTTCAAAAGCGCTGTGAATATTCATCGAACTACTGGTAAGAATCCCGGAACATCAACGCAAAAGCAAGCAATCTCTCGTAAATCATTGAAAAGAATAGCACTGTCTTATCTATGCTGTTAGCCTGCAATAATTGGCCCGAAATCACAACAATTTAGTTCATTATTTGATAATAAGTGATGAGACTTATTTCTAGTTAAGTTGCAGTGTGGGGTGTGCGAATCCAAAGATGATTCATTGGCGACAATTATACCTTATTAATAATACGGTGTGGTATACTGCTGCATCTCAAAGAACTATGAGACCATTCTTTTTCAAAGGCGATAACGGGGGCGCCACATGGTGATAGAATTCTTACGATCATCTCTTGATAACATACCTA
>JAHWXV010020659.1:0-20715 GCA_024586415.1 Phrixothrix hirtus
CCCCCCCCCCAGTCACTCGCTCTTTTTCTTTTTCTCTTATTCTCTTACAATTATATAAAACAATCCTGTAAAATTTCAGATTTATTAAACTTAATTTCCTTATATTATGTAATTTAATTAAATTAAATTGTTAAGATCCTTGATGCATATTCCGTATGTAAAACATTTTGTACGCTTATTTTATGATACTTTTTAAGGTTCATGTTGTGTATCAAAAATTTGTATTTTGCAATTTTGCAAAAAATATTATAGGGTTAAATTCTAAATTCACACTTTATATCTATTTATAAAGCGATCATCATTTTATATTTGTTAATTGCAAAACATGTTTTTCTATAGCACTAATAATGTTAATTGGCCGTTTGTATCCAATAATAGTTATCCTTTCACTTCAGTTCGTAATTACGTAGCAATGCCGAATGACTAAGCGTACTACTAATTTTTACCTTAATAAATAATGAATACAAATATTTTCCTATTTTATATTGCAAGCAGGTATTTTTAACTTGTTCATTAATTTTCAAATGTCCTCACGTAGTCAAACATTTATTTGGTTTTTTAATTTTTTAGTATGTATTTACTTACGTAATATATGTATTTAATCGGTATACGAAGATGAGCTGATTTATTGAGAATAAAACACCCCTAAATAGGCATTGACGTACCCAAAGGAGGCATGGGGTTACCCACCCCGGATGTGCGACAAAGAAATGGTTCTATCAATCGGTCACTTCACCGAATATGTATTACTTGAATTGTATTTTATTATGTGCTTCCCTAGAAGTATTTTAAAAATATTTTGCAGTAGGTAAACAAACCATCTTATCAATTTATACAGTGGGACCATAAAGTATTTGCACACCTATATTTTTCAAGATAAAAATAAAATAAATAACTTATTTTGAATATTAATTTTGGGGATACATTGAACATTAAACTATAGAAGGAAAAACACAATATAAATTTAAAACTAAACATTTATTCCACTAAAAAATTTTTTTACTGACCTGCATTATTGCTCAAATTGGGAAGTATATAATAAAAATAAATCAGTAGTGGAAGAAATTTTTCTCCTCTGCTTAAAACGAATAAAATTCCCAAATAAACAACGATACTTTATTATATCAACATATTTTTCGGTTATTTAATTTATAACCATCTTCACGGCATAAGTTACGGAAAAGGAAAATAAATTTACAGTAAAAATTAATTTTAAAAAAACTTACTTAATAATGAGTATTGAAAAGCGTAAATAAAAAATAACGAATTAAGTAGCAACATTTACAAATGTGTTTGTCAATTATATGTAATCACAAATATATTAATAATTTTATTACAATTTCATTTATTATACACAATAATTATTTGAAAGTATTAATTTATTTGTGTGATTACATACATATAATTGACAAACACATTTGTAAATGATGCTACTAATCCGTTATTTTTTAATTATGCTTTTCAATACTCATTATTAAGTAAGTATTTAAAATTAATTTGTACTGTTAATTTATGTTCCTTTTTTGTAACTTCAGCCCTGAAGATAGCTATAAATTAAATAACCGAAACATATGTTGGTTGTAAGTAGAGGAGACAAATTTCTTTGACTACTAGTTTAGTTCCACTAAAATTATAAAAAAAATAAATTAGGAGGCCAATAAAGTATTTGCACACATGTTGAAATAAGATCTTAAATTTCCAATAAAGGATAATAATACTTGAAAAATGCAGGGAAACATATTTATTTACAAGTATTAATTTTAAACTTCATTTAGTACAAAAATGAGCGCAAAACGTCAAGAACTACCCAAAATGAAGGGAAACTATTGCAGTAAATTGGTAGAATCGTTAAAAAAACCACAGTGCGCTACATAATAAATAAGTTTAAAATAACTGGTAATGTGGAATATTTGCATAGATCAGGTCATCGTAATATTTCAAATGAACGGAAAGAATGACAACTCCTGAATGAAGTGCGTGAAAATTTAAAAATAACTGTACGGATATTGGTGAGTCACATTGAAGAAGCTACTCAAAAGCAAGGTTAACTTGCTTATACTTGATTGCTTTGAAATAGTTTCAGATATTTTAACAACTTATGCGTTTGCCTTAACATTCACAAAAAGTAACAAAAAAAAATTAAAAAGCTTTAATTTGGGTACACTCGAATTTAGAAAATTCTTGGAAAACGTTTTGAGAACCTCTGATTTGCAATATTTAGAGTCAGAAGTTTCATACCAATCTATAACGAAGTCACGTTACAGGTTATTGCAACGTGCAAACATTCAGCGTAATTGAAATTGATAAAGAAAACTCCATTCTGATTTATTAAATTAGATTTGGTTGTGTACATTTTCAAATATGTTTATTATCCAATTTTTCAATGTTTTTTGTGGAAGTAAAATTTTTCAAGAAACGGTAAAAACACTTAGTTATTACGGGAAAATATAGTTTATTTCATACAATTAATTTGTTTTACCCTTTCATTATTTTTAGATCTAAAAGCTTTATTGAAAATATAAAAACACATACTATCCCTTGGGAACACGTTTTTGTACCTTCTGCAAAGTTTGAAAAAAAATTGAAAACAATTACAAGCTTTTCAATTTTACGTACATAATTTGAAATTATTACTCAATTGCAGGAATATCTAAAAGAAAAATATGCGGATTTTCTCTTGACCGGTATATAATCTATTAGATTTAATAAGGGCATAACTGAGGCCTTTGGGGTAATTGCAATTCGTAATTTTTTTTGCGAAAACTATCTTGAAACAACTGTATTAACTGACTGACTGGGAACCATTCGGACCCCCAAGGCATGATTTTTGAAATAACTTTTCTAATTTTATTTTTTGTATATTGTGCGGTCACCTATTTTTTCTTTGTGATTTTCCCCACCTGTTCAACATATTATTTTGCGTAAATGGTAATTTGTTTTAAATTACATGTGCCAAAGGAAGAAAGATCGAAAAAGTAAAAACAATTGCGTGGAATATAAACGTTTTGTATGTTTAGAACATTCTGTACTAGAAACTACTTGTAATCAGTGCAAAAATTCAAACTAGGTAGTTTTCTAGAAAATCATTTAGTGAATATTAGTTTATTAGTTTTATTAATCATTATTATTAGTATTTTTATACAAATATAAATGAAAATTTATAGGTTTTCATTTTCTAGACAATTAATAACTCCAATACAAGCAACCAATTCCTCGTATTCTGTCATGGGATCCGACCGGACCCCACTTATACTGTTACATAATTATACGAGGCCCGTCCGTTGAAGGTTAAAATTAATTAATTATTTTTTTGTAAATTAAATTATTTCTGATGATTTTAATACAACTCCCGTATGTAATGTTTTAGGAGCACTTGCAAATATAAATTAGGTCCTTTATGTGTGGTAGCAGGTCAAGCACCCATTGATTAGTAAGTAAACTGAATGAAATTCGATATGTTGTTTTAATTTGTTAAACCAGGAAATATATTTGCAGTTTTTCTTGAATATATGTAACGAATATCAGTAGTTCATAAAATGTTTTCATGTGTAAAATTTTTCAAAAAGGACTTAGTCGAATTTTATAATCTGAAAAATGTGTATCTTCTAATACGTATACAGGTTCTCCGCGATATAAGGTACATTACTTACACCAGACACAAATTAATATGCCCGACAAAAAACTCTTATAAACTATATATCTAAATTGCATAGTTTTCGAAATATTTGCAATTAAAGTTTTCAGCCTGCCTCTGCTTTTTAATTTGGTCTGAAGTATTGAACAAGAAATGGATGGTCAACTATACATATTTAACCAGTGCCGAAGCCGAACGAACGGCCAAGAATTGAAGCCTACTGACTCGTGACTTTGTAGGTTGTACCCTAGAGTAGATTGATACTGAACCCGGATTATACCAATAAAATCATCTTTAGTGACAAAGTTCACTTTTGGATAGATGGATTTGTCAGTAACCAAATTCCTAAATTTGGGGAGATGCAAATCTTCAGTCAATAGTCAAGCAACTATTGCCCAGCGAAAAGTTACTGTTCTGTGTGATTTTTAAACTGATTTTCAAAATGGAGATGATGAGAGTTAGCGTTCGATGATTTCGTCTTTTCTTTTGGCGTGAATTGCATGCCGTATTTTTGCTGAAACGATCGTTGTATGGAGATTGAAGCTCAATCCTAAGATTGTTTCAAGAAAGGCAGCCGTCACTTGGCCACCAAGATCTTGCGACTTGTCGCCCTTAGACTTTTTCTTGTGGCACACGTGAAGTGTCTCGTTTATTCCAACAAATCGCGAATTGCTGACAATCTGAAAGTGAACATCATTTCTGTTATTGATGAATTATTAACAATTGGGTTTGTCATATTCATCCTAACAAACACAGATGTGGTCATTTAAATGATATTGTATTTTAAAATAAGGCAATGTGTACATTTTACCTCTTGCATTGTTCAATTTATTTCAATGCAAAGTTCTGTCTCTCTATTGGAAAACCATTTATCATTAATATATATAACCCAAAATAAACATGGATATTACTGGGTGGTTCATAGCTTACTGAAAGTTTTTTCGTTATAAAAATCTATTTTTAAACGAAATTTAACAACTTTTATAAAATACACTAAGATACGTGAAAATTTGTAAGTATTCACTTGTGAAAAATAAAATCTTTCAAGCCTCCATCGCACATGCTTCTTTCCAAGAAATCAGTTTCTTGATCAATTGCCTCAGTTTTCTTCATAATATTATTTCTGGGTTTCTATAGGGTACTTAAGGTAGCTTCACAGAAACTAATCCGGTTGCGATAAATAGGGAGACACAGATACTTAGTTAATGTCTCCTAACCTTGAAATCGATCAGTTACTAAAAACTTTCCTTAGTTGCATCCTGTTGAAACAATAATTCCAAGGAAATTTCGCACTTTTCCCACTTAGAGTTACAGCGTTTATATTATTATTGTGAAAGAAGAACGGTCCAGTGACCTTTTCTTTTGTAAATTGATGCCAAACTGTAGGGGTGCATTTCTCGTGAACAATTGTTCTTGAACTTTTGTTTTTCTAAATTCGGAAATTCTGTCTATTTATGTTTCCATTAACGAGGAAGTGAATTTCATCAAAACCCAAAACAATTTCGCGTATCATTTGAATTTTGTAAGCGTTCTTTGCAATGGTGTTCTTATAATTTCCAGCTGCGCCAAACGCTTACGGCTCTTCAAGAACGTTTTCCCCTAACTCGGTCCTGATTTTCGTGGGTACGGGTTTTGGTCTTCCTCTGCGAGATGAAAATTTCGAATCAATTTCGAACCGTTTTCTGTTGGTGAATACCGAGTATGAAAATGATTGCGATTCACTTTCAACAGTTCGAATTGTTGATTTCCCATTTTAATTAAAGTTCAACAATTTTGATCCACTGATCTTTGGACAACTTTACCAAGATAAATTGCCCACGTCGTTTTTACCTGTAAAAAATGGGAACTAAAAATAATTTTAAGAGAAAAACTTATAAGGAGAGCAATAATATTGGCAATGGTGACTCTCTACATTATCTTTTTCGATTTACATAGTACCTGAGAATATCTGAATTGATGAAGATGTGATGATTTATTCAAAGAAATATATACATGAGGAGTGTTCAAATTTAAATTATAATTCCATAATTACACAAGAAATAAAAAAAAAATCAGCTTTCGTATTCCACATCAAAAAGTCTTTCGGTTCAGAATCACTGAGTCTTTAACAGCTTCAATGACCTTTCATTACATTTAAACTTCGTCCCCCCTAGAAACTGCTGTAAGGTACTAAACTCATAACAAACTGACGGAGCAAGGACGGAACTATACGGAGAGCGGGGAACAAGAGTCCACTTTAACTTTTGATTTGTAATTGTCGAATGTGTAGCGACGTGCAAACGAGTATTATCCTATAAGAAGCTAACAGATGTCTGACCTTTTTTACTTGTTTCTGGTGGCTGCTTTTGATGGGCCCGCCAATTCATTGGTGTGGTACACTACATTCACTGTTATGTAAAGAAATCCATGTATAAAACGCCGTTTAATTTCTTAAAAAAACGTAATAATCACTTTTCCTGCTGAAACAGTAGACTGATTTTTCTAACTTTGGTGATGAAAGATGATGCTGTCATGGTTTCCGCAGTAAAACAGTGTAGCTAGTGTACCTCATCGATGGTAATGGATTCCAAAAAGCGCATTCTCCCACCTCCTTCTTCATACCGCGTCGATAGAGAATAAGCAATCTGTGATACTTAAATCAAATTTGAAGAATACTTTCCTCCCTATTGACAAAATTCCTCACTGTAACTCGTCGACTATTTTGAATAAATGCTTCAGTTCTGTAGGCGTTCGCTTCGGTGGTCGATGTTTTAGGGCGCCCGGTATGTATTTCATTTTCGTATTTAAATGCTTAGGCATTTCATTGTTTAAATATTGCACAAATTTCTGACAGTTTTGCACTCTTGGTAGTAAAAAAATTTAGTAATAATGCGTTATAAAAAAGTGGAATATCAATGTTATTTCATTTTCCCTGAAGTCATTGCAACTGGAATATTTTCCTCAGTGATGGAATGAAATTTTAGACTAATGATATTTCGAAACAAACTAGGTATTTTCATGGGAAGAGTCGCTTGGTATGTATCTGTTTAAAAGATGAGGCTCTTTGAACTGGTTTTTGTTAAATTAACTAATTACAAGCTATTCAGTTATTATGCAAACCTTTAACAACTTTTTAAATTGAAGAAAAATTCTTAAAACATTGACTGCAAAATTTTACAAAACATAAGTTTTTGCGCTTAGAACATTTAAAACATTCTGAATAGGTTTGACTCCATTCCAATATATTCCGGCACCAAGACAAGGCTAATTTACCTGATATATTCATTTAAGTTCCAAAGAAGAGGATTGCGTACTATTAAAGTATTTTTATGTAAATTCGAAATTCTATGGTTATTGATTTCAAAGTACTCAAAGGATGGACATTGAATGCACCAATAAATAAGTGAAATAGAGGGAGTTCTAGCGTTAATAGTTTTAAATAATTTCTAAATTGGTTATGTAACCTCAGGAGAAATTGATAATATATCTATAGTTTGCAAACATCGCTTTGCGATAACCTTATCTGTACCTACGTGTTTTGTTAAAACACCCCAGCTCTCGCATTATTTACCCAGTTCATCTATTATTGACAGAGAATATTTATCATGTACGTAGATTATGAAGAAAAATTTTAGAATTTAAATTTAAAGAATTTGGGCCCTTACATCAAACATGACATTTTATTTTATTTCAAATATTTCATATTATTTCATATACACGGTGATCCAAAAATATTGGAGACAGTTTTATTTGCTACCGAAATAAAATATTTTAAAAGTTGGTAACCCTGTCTTCTTACCTAAAACTTGTTTGTTTAATAGCAGTGGCATGTCTTGTGGGATAAGTAACAAGTACAAATTATTTAAAAGATTATTATTGTCCTTTAAAAGTGACCAAAATACTAACGCGCGCTATTCTATTCAAACTGTCTTTAACCTTTTTGGGTCACTTGGTATTACAATGAATGCATCATTATTAGGTACAATATTTATTAAACATTAGTTCTTATTTATAATCGATAATGAAGAATTTCTCTTGTCAAAACAAAAGTAAAGGAATTACCATGTTTTAAATAATCGACACTGAAACTAGTTTTTGTACAATTCACACAATAATAAAATCACGAATAAAGAATTTATTGTTATTATAATCAAATTATTCAACGTAACTTCACGTATACTTGTGAAATAGATGCTATGTATGTAAATATTAATCGATTTCCAGTCTACAAAGCATCAATAGATATTGTAATTATTTTTAAAGTAATATTTTTACTTTCTCTTACCCTATATCAAATATAGGTAAAAAAGAAAGTATTGTTTTCGACCAAAATTTTTGATGTCGAAATTTTAGTGGAAATACACGTTTTGAGTTCCCCTGAGTACTAAATTCATGTTTTTGGAAATTGGTCTGTGTGTGCGTGTGCGGTGCGCGTGCGAGTGCGTGCGGGTGTGCGGGTGCGCGTGCGCATGTGGGGGTGCGCGTTGCGCGAGCGCGCGTGTGCGGGTGCGTGTGCGTGTGGGTGCGTGTGAACACAATAGCTCGAAAAGTAACAGTCCTAAAAAAATGAAATTTTATATTTGAGTTTCTATCCATCATCGCACGCGACGCAACAATTTAACTGAAATCGCAAAACCGAAAGTGCCATTTTACTCTTGTCATTTATTGGTTTTTTGAGATTTTTTCGAAATCGGCTCTAACGATTTATTATATTTCTTAGACATTTAATTCCCTTTCGTATAATTTAGGCGGTTTTTCAAAAAATTTTTCGAGAGTCGAGTAACCTAAAGTACTTTCGCCGTTAAGTTTAAATAAAATAACTATGAAAGTAAAAACCCTAGCTAATTAAAAATTTATATTTAAGTTCAATAGTACCTTAGAGTGTTAAATCGAGAATTTAGTTAAAATTGAATAGCCGGAAGTACCACTTTATTTTTGTCATTTTTAGATATTTTCCGAATTTTTCGTTTTTCGAGATTTTCTTAAAATCGGCTATAACGATTTTTTTGAAATTTACTATATTTCTTAGACATTTAAAACGCTTTCATATAATCTAGGCGGTTACTCTGAAAATTTTCCGTAAATCGAGTAACCGGAAGTACTTTCACCGTTAACTCTGAATAATATAACTATGAAACTAAAAGCTCTAGATAAATAAAAATTTATATTTGAGGTTATAATCGCCTTTATATGCAAATTTAAAAATTTAGTTAAAATCGAATGACCGGAAGTGCGACTTTATTCTTGGGATTTTTAAGTTTTTTGAGATTTTCTCGAAAACGTCTTTAACGATTTTTTTTCATGCGAACAGTTTTGCAGTTTTACTGATAAAATGCAATGAAGCGAGTTATCGAAGAAAATCGTTGGAGTTAAGCAGGGTTTTGTGTGTCCAATAACTTGGATGGGTGACTGTTAGAATTATCGTTCCCAAAATAAAGGTAAATAATATTTTAATCAATTGTGAACATTTGCATATTTGTATATCTATGAACGTAAGAAAAAGTCGTGTGTTGTGTCACGCCAGATTTTTATTAATAATATGGTTTTCATCTAGAAAAAGTCCAGTAAAATTTCATTAATTTTATATGTGGCCACAAATCTTGACTCCTGCATTATGTGTTTCCACGTTAGATTTTTCAAAAATTTATATTCAAAAACATGTTTATTCATCAAACAGTCGGATTAGATTTTTCGTACAACCTTTACCCGTAGCCGACGTCTTGTAATGTACTCATAAGAAATCGATAAATTAAAACTTCTTAAGATGTTGAGAGGACTCTGTATTTTAGATTAAAATGGAGAACACTTCATTATATCTGAAATGTTTCTCAACAACTATTAGGTTGAAAAGTTAAATAAAGTTAATGGCTAATAAAAATTCAGAAGCCGTCCTAAATCAAACTCGGCTGTACTCCTTAATTTATTTTAAGACTCACTATAAAGGAACCGGCCCAGTGGATAATCACCTGGTTACTCTTATAGTCAATTCTTGCATAAGGAAAATTTGTTAAAATATAACGGTGTGTCGTTTCTTTCTATGAGTAATTTTCAATAAAATGTATACATGAAGACATTTCTATCCCTTAAATGACGATAACATTAGAATGAGGATTTAAGCAACTAAATTGTAAAAATTGACAGGAAATGCGAAAACTTAATATTAATAAATATATTAATATAATAATAAAATGTAAATAAGGTCATCAGTCTACCCTATCAGCATGAATTGAGTTATCAACCTACATCAAATTCTGCAAAAAGTTGGGCAAGACAGCCACAGTAACTTCAAACCTTCTGTAATGCCTATGGCGATGAAACTTTATTTTGAATGCGCGTGTTTAAATGGTACACGCGATTCATATCTACCAGAGCGTCGGTGAACAATGATTCACAATCAACGTAGCTTGCATTAGAGGCATAGTACGGGAAGGTTGTACTGTTACAGTGGGCCTATTAGATGGTGCCCAATATATGAATACGACGATTTACCACCAAATTCTAAGAGAGCACTTGAGTACACGAAAACTCGATACCAGGTTAGTCCTCCACGCACTTAAGGGCAAACGGATGCGAAAACTTCAATTTGCGCGTATTTGTTATACGAGGCTTAAAGCGCCCAATCGCGATTACCATGTTCACCTGCGTCAAAAAGTGATGTAGCTGACATCGAAAACAAAAATGATAATTTTTTTCAACAACAAAGGTGCTGTTCATTGCGAATTTGTTCTGCAAGGGCAAATGATGTAGCAAGAATTTTACATCTTCATGCTCTAACGTGTGCGTGAGGCACTTCGAAGTCGTCGTCTAGAGTTGTAAGCATCTGGATAATGGAATCGTTTATAATGACCCCTAATCGTGCGATGTTTTCTATTTCTACGCAGAAAGAAATCCTAAATGGATGGCGATATGACAATATCGACGCTATTCAATCGGCAGCGTCAAGGACTCACAACGATTCTGAAAGAGGCGTTCACCGGTTTCTTTCAAAACCCTGAGAAACGCTGGAAAGAGCGTATTGACTACGGTGCGAACTACTTTGAAGAGCCCACAAACCATTGCTTAGTAAATTAAATTCTGTACTTTTTACCAAGTGTTTCGGAACTTCATGGACTATGCGTATGTGTATATAATTGAAATTTTAGCAACATATCATTCTAAATTGCACGAGAAATTGGAAATTGGAAATAATTGGTGTATTGTTGACCTATATGTATAACTACAAATAAAAATAAAGAATTCTTTAACACCATCGCCAATCTTAATCCTAGTTGCGGCAGCGTACTTTGATTCACGTAGTACAATTGTTTCTTCAACATTGGTAAATGGACTGCTCGGTTACAAGTTATTTCAAGACTAACGATTTTATACTTGTTATACAACGTATATTCTGGCGACACTTCAACTTGAACGTTAGGAGAAAGTGCCTGGTGTTCGCACGAGTACAATGTGGGTCAGTTCCTTTAGATTAACAGCATTTACCTGTAATCAAGCGAAGGTGCTGTGCCGACCCCGGAAATGATTGAAAATGTTCGGGCTACAATCTTGAGGAACTCAAAAACTTCTGCTCGACGGCATTCTTTACGTATTTCCGCCCGTCAATTAAGGAGAATAATTTATCAAATCTTTTGCAGTACCAAATGTGATCTTCAGGAAAATCAACAAATGTTACACAACTTGATTTTGTCAGATAAAGCACACTTTGCGTTATAAGATTAAATAGATAAAATTTGCCTCGGGAACTGCATTTAAGGTCCTTGCACAGCGCCCATGCTGTGTGATAAGTTGCTTCCTTTGGAATTATCGGATCGTATTTTTTTGAGGACGATGAGGATGGGACCATGACTCACCAATTGACGTTATCTAGGGATGTTGCAAGGCTAATTTCGTTCTCAATTATGGATTTTGAACGTTGATTAGACCACCTATGGTTTCAACAAAAAGGGGTGGCCCCGTACACAACCAAAGTATGCATGGATTTTTGGCCATACAGAGATTAATTTTGCATTATGGTGATATTTCTAGGCCCCTTCGATTCCCTCCATCAAACAAATGTTAATTTTTTTTATCAGGTTATCCAAGCAAGAAATCTTCCAAACATATTGTGCCTCAATATAGAAATTGAAATGCCGTTCAAAACTGCCATCACCAATATCCCTGTGCTATATTGCGATGAGCTACCACAACCCGCGGTGCGGCGCCGGTTAGATTGTGTGATGCAACGGATCCGTCATTTGACAGAGGTCATATTCAAACATTTACTACTAAATGGTATTCATGCACCTACTTACTAGTTGACAAAGAAAAATAAATAAAAAGCATGTTCGCTTATGGCGTAGTTTTATAAACACGCGCCCTATATATAGGATGTTACCGAATAATGTGCGTTTCTTTAAACCTCATGTTGCTCTTTAGGGCTAACTTTCACCATATAAAAATATTTTAAAAATTCTAGAAATATGATTAAATGACTATGAATATCTAAATAGCTCTGTATTAATAAATGTAACGAAAGCACATATAGTTTCTACCTGGAATTTGCCCTAACTAACTTGTTTATTTAATAATTTTATGCTCCTTGTGCACATTAATCTCTGTGCCAATATTCTTATAGCTACGTTTAAAGATTATACATACGTTAATAAATTATTGAAATTCAATTACAGTTTTAGGATTGTGTTTCAATGCTAATTTTCCAACGTGAGTTTAGTTCATGTGAACTAAGGAACGATCAATAGTAAATAACACTAGTTGACTCGTAATTAGTAATGTAAAAATTGCAATTTGTTAGTAAATTATAAATCCATTATTTTACGGACAGAATATTTAACTTCTTACAAATTCTTAATAAAAAAACGAAATATTCATTGGGAGACGTCTGCATGTATTTATTTATTAAATGTACAAATACAGTTTGAAATCTATTCTAATGATATTATAACTAAATTTTATATATTATTTAGTTTTAAAAAACATACAAAATGCAGTATGCTTAATTTTTTGATGCAAATTTAGGCAACAAATTTTTAAAATACTGGTTTTAAGTAAATTAAAAAATTTTGAATTGTTTAATATGAAATATATTTTGAATTTTCCATTATAATTATGGTCATAATAAAACTGTTTATAACGGTCAAGATTTATTTAAAGCCTCAGTTGTAACGGGTTGTGACTCAAAATTAACTTAACTGTCTTACTATAATTAGTTGCATTAAATATTAAATTAATTTTTATTTGAAGAAACAAATTGTACAATTTCTATTGATAAAATTCAAACTCGAATTTTTTAGTTTATGAAGAGTCGCCTCTGATTTCGTAGTTGTAATTTTTGTTAAAGTTAAAACTCAGCGTTTCAGCCCCAAATTAGGTACATTCAGGTTATATATAAATTACATCGGTTTTAATTATTTTAAATAACATTTATTAAATTCTACATCGGTTTCAATTTTTTTAAATAACATTTATTAAATTCTAAATAATTAAACCGCGCATTTATGATAAATAAAAATCAAAGATCATTTATATTTAAAAATACTAATCAATAATAACGTTTAATTAATTACATTTCAAATCATTTTATCAAACAGTTTATGTAGTTCTGCTATAGGTACTGTATGAATTAATTTTTCATCCGTACCTGCAATTAAATTTACAACTCTGTTTTATAGTAAGAATCGTCTAATTTTTTCTAACATTCTATTTACTATTTAAACTCCGTTTTGTTAACAGAAAATTTAGAAAACTCTGAAGAGAGAATTATTTCTCGTTTTGAAACCGAACGGTTTTCGATTGAGAAAATTTTTCTAAACTGAAGTTTGAATTTAAATAAAAGTACGGGAAATCCGGCCTTCTGAAACTGGCTGAATTTCTTGTTATTAAATACTAAATAAAACATAAAAAAATGTCTGCAGGTTACAATAGGTACTTGTATAAAAATATTAATTCATTTCTCCTTTTGAAAATAACACATCACCGTTTTGGAATATTTTCGATCTTGAATATAATTATCAGGTACACCAAATTACACCCAATTTCAAAACATAACCTTTTCAAGTCCCATTTCAGTAGGGAGAATCTTCTTAAATAATGGTATAGATACACTATGTAAATGCTCAGTGTTTAAATCAAAAATCATTGTACTGGAAACGGCTGTAAAATTCAGTAAAATTCAGTAAAATTCAACTCATTTTTATAAGCATGAGCTAAACGAATTCTGCGTTTAAGTCATGTTGAATAGTTATCTAGCTGTATCATGTACATACATATATTTCAATGGATTCTCATATAACGAGTAGGTGTGAGTTTTTTTTATTTAATAAAATACTAATATAAGCAAATAAACTAAAATATATCTATTTTGCGCTTAATTTGATAAGTTCTGTACTTTTATAAGGGTTTCCCTGGTTGCACTCTCCTCTGCGGTAACCCCGAGCATAATAAATTACCTTATTGTTATAACGTAAACCGCGAGATAAAAGCTAGTAATGATTTATCTCGGTCATAAATTTGTGTTATATGTCCGATACCCAGTTATAATAGTTTCTTTTCTTGATTTTTCGTTGATATTGTAAAAAGTTGAAATTTTGTGGTTTTTTGAACTGAGCAATATACCTGGGCTGATATGAAAATTTTGGCACAGAATAGCAATAATTATTTTAATGTTTTAATTCTAATAAACAATTTTGTTTTTTGTCTGCATTATTATAGTAGTATATTTTAAACTAAGATTATAAATCTATGAAAAAGATAAAATTTGATCATCACGTTTTTGAAAACAATGAATGTTTAAATATACACTGCGCATTTGTACCAAATGAACTTTTAAATTCTAACTTCTACTTATAGTGATATTTCGGTTCTATAAATAAGTAGGTACAAGGGATTTCAAAGATATTCTGTAGACTTCTAAGGGTCAATTTCACCAACATATTTAACCGTAGATTTTTCTAATTAATGATAATTTTCTATGGAAATAATTGTTAACTACAATCGTTGCTGTGGTAATAATTAGTCGATTAAGCTAATCAACAGTTAAATTCTTTGATGAAATTGGATCTAAGTGTTTTAATACGTATTGAAGCAATTAGGATCTGAAACAAAACACAGAAAGCGCTCACATTTCGTGCACATGATTTTTGTAATCTTTTGGCACTTGTTATCGTTATTATTATGTCTACATTTGCTGATCATTAGGGCCAATGGTCGATTTTATCGTACTTGCAATACACGTTCAAGATATCGGTGTACTTCAATTACTTGGACATTGACTTAGCAGATGACCTCCCTTATTTCTTTTGTTTTCAGGCCACCATAAGACTGTTGGATATAGTTTAAATCCATAGAATGGCATTTATTTTATTCTGCAGTTGCCAGAGGCTCGTCTATATAATAACCATACAATACGAGGGTGGTTAGAGCATTTCGCAGAATAGAGATGAAAGAAACAGGTTATAGAGGTGACTTTTCAGCTGACCTGCAATCTCTTCTTCATCGAACGAAAAACGCTTACCAGGAAAGAATTTCTTGAGATTTGGAAACAGGATGTCCGATGTAGCTAAATCTGGTAAATAAGGTGGACATTTCAACAATTCATAATTTAAATCATTAAGTTTTCTCATTGCGCTATCCTTTCTGAGTAGGTGCATTGTCTTGATGAAGAATGATTTTTTTCTTTTATAAACCGGCGCTTTCTCACGAACTTTTTTATTTAGTTGGCCCAAAGGTTTTACATTGCATGAATTCTGTAGGTAAAATATACCATACACGTTCTGTTGACATGCCTATGGCCTGGGCAATTTCAGATGCTTTACTCACCGATCATTCAAACTATTTTTGGTCGTGACGCAGTTTTATGACGTCGACTGCAATAATCATCTTCAAGGTTTATGCACCACTATGAACTCACATGTCCCCTTACAAGCCATTGCTTTTGAAGGAGCAGATTATCCTAATATATTTACCATTTGATATGAGTTTCTATTGCCTTTGCAGCTTTGTTTTATAAAGATTTCAATTACACAACGATATTTCAAATTTTCCGTTTTAAAACAATGCAGTTATTGTCAAATTTGAATTACTAAAATTTATAGCTCTGCTATTCACTAAAAAATGGCACTCCGCCCTTTTTGGTTAGTTGTAATTGCAGTGTTGGACTGAAAAACTATATATCATAGAACAATAGAGAAGTTTGATATTTTGTACTAAGCGTAGAACTATACACTTCAAAATCGTATACTATTTCACTTGCGCCTACAAAGCAAAATATTTTGGCTTGTACTGTTTGAAGTTCTTGAACAGAATTACTTTGGTTCACTGTTCGGGTTTCTTCTTCCTACTTCAATAACTCCTAATTTTAAAATACCGTCAGAAGAATCAAGTGGTAGCTGTGACTTGTCGTGTACCTTTTTATTATTTTTTATCTTACATTTGGAACTCCAGTACTTCTAAGTAACACACCCAACAATCAAAGACATGCGTTACCAATGAACTAGGTCAGTTAATTTTTGCCTCCGTAGAAGTTCTACGCAAGATCTGGGGGTTGCTTAGAAATTGATTTTCTCGGCGATATAGACAACAAAAGAAGAAAATGTACCGAAGTGTCAGCAACCAGTTGACTTTTCCAACCTAACTTCTTCCAGTTCAAAAGTTACAGCTTTAGAAATTTTTGGCAGTGCTGTGACTACCTACATGTTTCCTGTGGAGGTAGATAGTTGCGAAATTGATGTTTGGTTGATCGAAGCCGTGAAGATTGAAGCTTGAGGTACTGGAAATTGAACTGATATATTTAACGAATTGGGCGTATGTATCATTTCCGTCTTCGTCCTCAAGGAAAAGTAAACACTTGATACGCAAAATCTGTACCTGAAATTAGACTTGGCTGGTAGGTGCTACCAGCAATGCTATCATCATCTTCGAGTTTGTCTTCGCTTACCTCTAGCGGAAAATAAATCGAAATTTCCTTATATTTTCTGTAAAATAATTTAGAATCTATGTCCACTAATCGGTGCAAATATAAGAAAAGATAGTAACCTAATAACGACTCTGGGCTTATAGTTATGCACAGCTTTGTATTTACTCAGATTGTCTGCCAGGCGGCTACACTCTAGTCAAATATTCGTGTCGTGGGTTCGCAATTTGCTTTCGAAGTGGCTTTCTATTATCTTTCCGGGCGCTTTAGTTGTACTAATATCCGAGGTTAATTTTGAACGTACTTGTGTATCATTATGAATACGTTTATTATAACTGTATATTTGATTTGATACTTCTTTAAATATTCAATCTTTGCGTCACTACTGTTGTTACAGTTCAATTAAGTTCGCATTGTGTTTTAAAATCATATATTCATATGTATGCATTCAAAGTTTATTTAAAAATATTTACATGAGCATTCCTTAGATCTAACAGTGCATTAGCTATATACATTCATTCTATATTCATGCAGTCTAAATGGTTGTCAGTGTTGATATGCTTCGAGCAGTTTGTATTTACTAGTATAATTTGGTTAATTTGTGAGTTCATAACTATAACGATTTACACGAAGGTAAGCTATGTGTTATTTGTATTTACGGGATTTGCATTTGAGACCGGAATGTCTTTGCCTCACATGTAACTCGGATCCTTCGGGAGACGCGAGAACTGTCTTTGTGGGGTATGGAGGGAAATTCGTTTGTTTTGTAAAGCTCGAACGTCCTTGCTTTATTCGTAATAACTACTTTTTGGAATTTTCGGTTATGGCCTTAGGAAACCGCAAGAGCTGAGGGAAATTTATATTGTTACTAGCTTACATCGAAATGCCCATATCTTAAAATAACAATAATATTTACAAACGTAAGTTTTTGGTTAGTAAGGTAGAGAACAGAGATAACTTTAAATTTTGAATGCTTTGGTAAGCTTATTTATACACCATTTTATCTTGAATTCTTTGAAATGTTTTACTGGTAACTTCTTTCCACTAGCATTTTGTGTTTTATCATTCATTCTAGATTTCTCTATCATTACCTGTCTCTGTAATTAATTATAGTTTTCTGTCTAAATTGTATTTTACATTTCACTTGAAACTAGTTTATAATTTATTCCTAGATGTCCCTATATGTATGAAACTGAACGAAATGATATTTACATCATGCATTTCCTTATGTATAGTAATTTTATCAATTTTGTGGAAACTTGTTTATGTCATTTTTACAGTTATTTCTTTGTAACATGTCTATTTAATCATCTAAAAAAAAATAATTGCTTATTTTGTTAAATGGAGTATTCTTTTACCTGAATCTTTTATTTATTTATTAGATGTTACGTTTTAATTAAATCTTAAGTTTTAATTAGATATTTATTTATTGACGATTCGTTAGATTACCTAAATTTAATTTTGATATTGTTCGTTTCTTAGTTTCTTTGCTGAAATTTATCATAAGAATGTAAGATGCGGTAATCTAGAGATTCGTTACAACCTGAAATACATAATGTACAACATACATATGTATGTCGTTGTTTTACCGTTTAAAACAATTGTTAATATTTCGGAATCTTCTGTTTCGTTGAAATTGTTTATTTTTAAACAACATCAAATAATCTCTATTGAATTGAAGAAAAAATAATAAGGTCCATTTTATTGCAAAATCTAGAGATGAGAAATAGAACTAAAAAATTTGATTCGAATTCTTTTAATAGTTTAATGCCTTATAATTCGATTAAATTAATTCAAGATTGATTTTTATTTTTATATTAACCTGATCAGCTATTTATTTATATTTCTGGTTTCAGAAAGTTTTTAGGTAATTTCTAAAAGGAATTTCGTCACTATATTAAGCTAGCAATAAAAATATTCATATTAATTTTAGGCGCAGCTGGCAACAGTTTTATGTATTCACATTCTTAACTATAAAAGCTTTAAAATTTTTCTTAATGTGGATAAATAATGTTGAGAGTTGCTTTATGTGCTGGATGTTAACGAATGTGTTTCTACAAATAAAAATTATCAAAGCCTTGTTAACACTCTTTTTCTGTTTCAGGTAAGCTTACGATGCGTCTATTATCTGAGATCTAGACATTCAAGCTAAATGGAACTTTATCTGGAAGTACCCAAGACGTTCACGCTAGGGGTCATGAAAAATAATAGGTTTGGAATTTATTTTCAAGAATTTTTGACCTTGTAGAATTTTTAAATTATACGTTTTTAGAACATTTTGACACTGCCATGGAACATAACAGTAATTAATGTTAGTTTCAGTCGTTAATTTTAACTTTTTGAATTTAATTATAAATAATTATAAAATATGTGGTATCCTTTATTCAAGTCGTAGCATGATTGCTATATTTATTATTAATTATAAAATTAATGTAGCGAGGACTTTTAAGGCGTGAAAGAACAGGGTGCAGAAATTAATCAAGTACCATTTTGTATTACCCAAATGAAGAAGGATAACAACCAAGTTATGGAAAACCTAGGGCGATCTACAGGAGGTACGTACTCATTCATTTAAAATCTTTTTTGTGGTACATACTGCTTTTGCTTTTTCTTTTCAATATATTAGAAACCTAAATTTTTTGAAATGTATATTGAAAAACTCGCTTCACTGCTTCAAATACCAAAATCTAAGCATTTGGAAAGTAGTAAATGTAAAACAAGTTAGAAGTTAGAATTACTTTCTAATAAGAGAAATAACATTTCAATAATTTTGTTTATATATTTAATAATATTTAACGCAGGTGCGAACTACCTTGGAACGTGAAATAAGTACATAAATCAATAACCAAATTAACAAATGGTAACGGCGACGGCGCAAAGTTTTACGAATGTAAAAGGAATGAAAAAATAATTCGTTGTGTCAATTTTATTTATTATATTAATTAATTCATTAATTAATTAGTATAATTTCCTTACTTGAAATTTTTAATAAATTTGCTGAAAACGTCGCGGACCTATGTATACAGGGTATAACAGAATAACATACATCCGCTCCTTTTTAACTGAGAAATTACAATCAAGTGGACTGTATACATACCATTGGGCATACATAATATAACCAGTATCTTTGTGCTTATTTCGTGCATTACAAAAATTAACTCATCAATTTATTTACGCAAAGGAAAACAATACGAGCTGTGTTTAACAGCCCCATAGCATTATAAAAAAGACTGGAGGGAGGGACTAAACCAGAGGCAGTTAGTCAAAAAGTTTTGTAATAAAAACTCAACATTAGCATTCTCTAATGCGTTGCGTTACGTTGAAAAGGAAGTTGAACACCTCCAGCGTCCCATCGTCCTACGGCCTTGTTTAATGGTTATAGAAAGCGTGTTTTTTTAAGTAGATCTAATCTAAAATTGCAAATGATTGATTCTAAGTAAAACAAATTGATACAGTTATCGTTTTACAGCCAATGCCGTTTTTCATATGCAAACCTCCGAGCTGTTCTTGAAACGCAGAAACATACGAGTCTTTTGGTGCGAGAGCTGGGCTATAAGGTGAAGGTCAATATAAGATTTTTCCAATATGCGAATATTTATCTATTTACAATTTTGAGTCTCGTATAGTCTATCTTAGTTTCTTCAGTCGCCAAATAGTTATTTGTATTTAAGGGTTTTTTTACTTTAATGTAATTAATAAACAAGACCAATTTTGTTTCTCAGAAAATATTGTTATGATTTTGTCAACAACAGAAACTGCATACTCAAACTTCTTTGCTTTTGAGGATGATGTAATCGTATCGAATGTTGCTTCGGTTCAACATTTATACAGGATATGCAGGCTTCAGTACATTAGTCAAAAATATTTTTCCTTTATTTTTATAATGCTGCAGACAATTTTGAGCCAACGCTAAGCGTTTTTGCTTTTCAACGTCCAATTGGCACATACGTTTTGGTACCTTAATTTTTCTGTAAATTACATAGCTTGACACGTCACAGATCATTGTGAAATGGAGCAATGATTATTTTTGCAAATTTTACGAGTTTACGCGTCCTCCTCGTAATAAATGTTGCACGTAATTCACCGCGTGACGTCATCCGCGAAAGAAATCGCAATTGAGTTCAAATGCTGTCTTGTCTTTAGTTTCATTGTATCATGGTCGGGGCCACGAAATATTGTGCCCCAAATCGACATATAA
>JAHWXV010020714.1:0-11900 GCA_024586415.1 Phrixothrix hirtus
CGCTTAAAGCTACCATTTTATCCTCAAAACTTTTTAAAAATGCTTCCAAGAAAAAATACTGGTACAATTGACGTTCTTAAAATAATCTGGTTTGTTTTTTAAATGTCATTAGATTACCATGGTCAAATAAATTTTTAAATAAAAACATTAATTTGCGATAAATCTGTAATTTCGACAGATAGATATAATAAATCGTATATCGTTGAATTTGTCCTAAAGAGATCTGCCAACATCCATACAAATAAACAAGGTGTTCCATTTAAAAATAAAAAGTTGGCCATACTTACCCTGTATAACTACATAAACGAAAGTTATTCCCCTAGATTTAAAATTTTTTACTGTATCGACCAGCAAATATTCGTAAAAATCAATAAAACCGTTTTTGAGTTATTTGCAATATTCCAGACTTTTTTTGCCACCCGGTATATCGAGTGTCTCTAAATAATTTATTATTGTTTATTAAAACTTAAGACGTGCTTAGAAGCTGAATGTGAAACAGAATTTAAATAAATGGTTTCTTGTGTATTTAATTGAGACAGAATCTAGCAAACCTCATCAATGTTTGGTGATTGGTGATTGGTCGAAAAAGGCTTAAAGTGGAATTTTGGTAGAAAATTTTTTTGATAATTTTTAATTTTAATAAGTTTGATTGAATATTTTCGAAGCTAACATTCTAACGACTGATTAGATCATTGCACTCCATAAGAATAAATTCAATTACACGTGTATGAAAGTAATTTGAGTTTTTATACAAATAACAGTTGGTAGCTAAGTGTAGGTAAACTCAGTTTTTAAAATGGTTCATATAACCATGTTTAAATATTGCTTCTTATATTTTCTCTACCCTATATACACTATCTTGCACAAATATATTGAATTCTATTTATTATTTCTACATAAAAAGTCAACGCGCTGTTTTAAATAATTTATGGTTACCCTGAGATAAACTTTGCGAAACAAGCACGGTATTGATAGTATTAATACTTGGGAACAAATACTGTAAAAAGAAGGAAGATGGAGTTAATGAGGTGTATTTTTAATTTATTGTTTGTATTTGCGGTCACATTTGGTTGGACCGCGGTTGAACAAACTGTTCAAAATAAAGGTAAGTGTGGATACAATTAATTTTATAAAATTATTAAATACGAAATTTTAGCCCATTTAGGTTATTGTTACAGTAACACCAATGGTGTTGGATCTATGCGAAAATGGGAAGTAAAAATGAAGAAAGGTGAATGTGTGAAAATCGAATGTGGCGAAGGAAGACTGATTCACTACAATGGGTAAATTTTGTTTTAAAAATGTTTTTATTTTAATTATAATAAAAATTCTCGTTTTAGATGCGATTTACATACAATTTCACCTACTTGTAAAGTTATACCGCAAGATTTAACTAAACTTTTTCCACAGTGTTGTCCAATTTCCAAATGTATGTAAAATAATTGCTCGCAATTGATTAAAGATTGTAAATAAAGTACTATATTTAGATATGAAGTTTGACCTCGTTATTAATATGAAGTTTATTACATTATACAATCAATAAAATTTATTTTTAAATCTTATAATGATCTTGCAATGCAACTATCGTTGCCTCTTGTGCTGCCTCTGCCCCTTGTGCTGCCTGCCTAGAACTTGAAACTGAACTCCGAGGCACGTCACTAGCTAATTGAAAAATAATTCTTGTGGGTAATTATCGAAATCGAAATAAAATGATAGGAAAAACGTTTGTGTTGTTTCCATAATCGGTTTAACTACCTTAATTATATAAAACGTATTTTATTATAAAACAATAAAATTTCATGCTGCAAACTGCACAGCTTGCATTTAAATAGCAGTGTAGTATGTAGTGTGTAACCAATGTCGCCAATAAAAAATTTGGCGGTTGAAAATATTTCTACTCTGCCAGGCCACTGGAGAAATTCAAATAATACCATAGCATGATGGAAGATAAATACCAATAGCACCATATGCAGGATTGTCAAAAGACAGTTATGTTCCATCCAATCAGTTTTAAACCGATTAAAATTAAATAGCACAGTGAATCTAAGTTTACAAAAGTCACGAAGGGTTTTAATAGTGGAGCTGCATATGCACAAATTATCTTCAAATACAAAAGTTATTTTGAATAGCAATTTGTGCGTAGTATTGTTTCAAATTATGCTATCCGTAAAATTATTTGTGATAATTTGGTTAACCTGGGTCACTAAACTAAATTACTTATTTTAGTTTAGTGGTCTGGGTTAAGTTCAATACTGTAAACAAAAAATTCTTCAAAAATAAAACTTATTAACATTATCTTTAGATTCAATTTTAAGTAATTCTTTAACAATAATTGGTATAAAATGACAATGAACTAGAAAATAATAAATTGATTTGTCAAGGTAAGTGAACATATCTTCTTATTTTACAAAAAAAATAATAGCTTTACGTACCATAAAGAAATGCGTTTAAAATGTAACAATCATTTTGAGAAAGGTGATTGTTTATAAAATAAAAAAGCAAACAATGAAAATGATTATTTACAAATATCGTCCTATACGAATTAATTAATTTTTTAATAAAATAACTGGAAGAGATTCGACTACAATCTAATAAACAAGTTAAGAAGAGTATAATAATATTCAAGATTACTTCAACTTAAGTTATGGTACCAAATATTGGAGCAGAGCCAATGTATAATGCTTCTAATTTTAACAGGCATTAGTATTATCTTCATCGAAAATTAATATAATCGATCTAAGCTATATAATTCTATACACAATTGATTCTATCTTTATCGTTTTCAAAAAGAGAATTATTGATTTCTTCAAAGTTTGAGTTAAATGAATTTAAGATTTTAGTTATTTTAATAATATAGCAATACTTCTAAGTCTGAGAAGATTTGTGGTTCTTTATTATAATAATATTTGATTTTATAGAAAGCGTAATTAACTTTATCCTATTCTAAACGAAGTTTGCCTATATTACAATTTGATATTTTGGATCAAATTTCTATGCAGATCAAAGTTGGCAAGTAGCACATTCTTGTATTGTAGTTATCTATAGTTATTTGATTAATTTCATTAAGTTAATGTGTTCCTTTCATAAGTTATTAAATGTTGGGTAACAACATTTTTTTATGAGAACCCATTGATTTTTGTTTTCATTTAAAACCAACAAAAATTCGTACAAGTACGTTCCATTACTTTCACTTAATAATTTTCTATTGGTTCCATATTTTTGCAGTTAGGTTTTTGTAGGTTTCTGTATAAATATCTTTGCATTTAATATTAATTTGACGACATCCAAGGATGCCTATATTCATAAAATGTAACATGGGCTGCTACTTGGGTTTTTGTCAAAGAATCATTTCTGCCTTATGAAGTTCTACGGTGATTTGATTTGCACGGGCTAAATAACTGCTAATCCTGGCGTAAACCAGATAAAGTGCTATACACTACATTTTAATAACGATATGTATGTCTTAATTACGTAGAATTATGTGATATTTAAAGACACCACTTGATAGCGGTTATATTCCATTAAAGCATATGCTTATACTTGATTAATGTTAATGATAATAAATCAATATTGCTATACCGTCACGTATTTGTGGATTGTAAACTTTATATACTTTTATTACGAATCATTGTTTAAATACTAATGTCTATTATTATTTTCATAACAAATGCGAACCACATTATCTTTCAGAGTCTTCGTTGAGTGCAGTAGCTTTTTCGAGTGCACCTGACCAGGGCAACGATTTAAAGATTGTTTTTATATAAAAGATGTGTTATACATTATTTTTAGGGCAAAGAAACTTTTTGTTACAAAATCTCCTAAAAACTAAGCTTTCCTTATGCAATTAACAAATTTTTTCTATGCTTAATGCTAGATATGCCATTTGAGTAAGCATACAATCTGTCATTTTCTACTGTTTACTGTGTGATAATAACGTGACTCACGCAATAATAATGTGATCGCACCAGTTGGACGTGCAACGCATACCTTAGTGAGAAACAGCTAGTCATCGAGGAGTGCTATAAAAAATGTGATGTGAACTTTGTGAAGTTCAACATTGCAATTTCTTTGAGTTTAATAACTAAATTTCAATTTAATATATTCGATTATTTGGTTATCCTAATATTAGAAAGGTGACAATATTGGTTTTTCAAATTGGACTCGACAACTTCGCTTTCAGTTCACAAATTCTAAGAAGCTCATATTGGTTACGATAAAATATGTTTCATCTTGTTTTGAAGCCCGAAAAAACATGTTGATTTGGGGATAAAGAATAAAATTAATTGTTCTAACTTTATTGATGTAAAATTCATTACATCGAACTTTAATTAGTGAATATTGTAAATTTTATATATGATATTTGTTACAGTTGATAGATTAGTATCTATTACAATAATGGAAAATTTATCGAATAAAGCAATCATATTTTAATGGAATAAGGTTAATGTCTTAATTGATTTAATAAATATTGATTTTTTTAGAGATTGGCGTTGGCGATGCTTTTTCCAATTACGAGTGATTGTAGATTGTTTGTTATAGATAATTATGACACTAAAAGTACAATAATCTCTGCTGTCAATGTAAGTTATCTAAGAATCCGAAAAGCAGTAAACTTTGATCTTGACTGAATATCGACAATAATGTTACCCTATAAAAGGTACTTATATCCTATTTCATTTTGTCTGTCAAAAACTATATTCTGTTAACGGTAATCTGCATTATTCACAAGGCAAATTAAGTTAAATCGACCTATTGTTTGGATTATAAATTTGAAGGGAGTCTAAATTAGTTTTTACCTTTTGGCTATTTTTCCTTTCGATCTCCAAATTATTATCAATAGTATTTTACATTTTCTTTGGGGGTTATAATCTAAATTCAATTGGTAATTACTTTCGTATTATTTTAAATAGCATATTATTTTTCTTATGTAAAACTTATTCGAAACATTTTTAAATTAAGAAAATCAATTATTTAGTAAATTGTATTATACCCTAAATTTTAATTGGAATTTGTAAATTTAATTTAACTTAAAAATCTTATTAATGGGTCTTAGGAGTAATTTTTGCTTATTTAAGCCCAACATATTTGCATTACGTTAAAAATATCTTAAACTGATTATTTTGACTATATGCTCTAGGTTATCTATGATTTTGCTTTATAAACAGATACTGTTGCTAATTGTTCGCAGGAATGGAGCCGCTTGTCAATAATTCGAATTATTGGACGCCCGGATACTGTCTACATTGTCTACATTGTACAACTATTGTAAGATGATATTATTTTATTACATTTCTCATTTGTAATTGGAAATGTTTAATTAAATATTTGTTAACCAACTTGTTGTTTCTTATTTGTGCAAATATTACTCCATACAAAAATCTACGAAGTGCCTTGGTTCGTATTTACTATATTATTCTTTTCAATGTGACTTACAAGGCCCGGCACCAATTATTATTGCAGAACTAGTGTGCTTAGCATCACGAAATTTGAAATATCAGCACTTGTAGAGTCTCATAAAGCTAGTTATAATTCTGCTTCTGGATTATAAGCAAACAGAGCTACAATTTGCGTATGTAACAACACGTTGTTGATTTCATTCCAATTTTGGAAATCTTTTTATTCGTAGAAAAGCATGTTTCTATATATTAAATATGGTGATTTTTACTGTTTACATACTTTCAGAGAAGTTTACAGATAATGTTTTAAGCATTGTCTTGATCACTCTTATTTTGTGTACTGATTCCGATAAAATATTGAAAGCCAAACTATAATTCTTTTGTTAAAATTTCTATGCACATTTTATATTTGTTTGTTTTTTGGGTTGCTTACCTATAATTTCTATTAAATAATAATGTTCATATTAAACAAATTCTTTAAATGAACTCTATTACTTTGCATTCTATTACATTTTAACTAACTAATTTGTTTGACTTAGTTACTTATTATTGCCGGTACACTATTACGTTCACCAATTTATGTATTTAAAATGTTTAATTAGTACTTTAATTATAAATGATTTTGTAATGATCGCGTTATCAACGTTTACAAAACGAGTTATAGGTATTTGAACTTTCACATTAAAGACATAAAAGTCTGTGATAAATACTTTTATAAGTACAGGTCACATGGGCATGGAATATGGAAAATTTAAACTTTGTTACAGGCACTGCTATATATTGTAGAATTAGAATTCGGTGTTCAAATCATGATTACGTCTTGTTCCAGACTGAAGATTCTTTGAAATAGCGCTTCATAAATAATTGTCCTAAATCTGAACAAAATAATTTATCTATTAAGCTTTTCTCCGTGATAGGTCTAAGCTGTTCGTATTTTTTCTATTAAATTACGCAAACCAAGTATTCCAAATTTTCTTTTACACGTTCTATGACTTCATGTTTCCCCTCGGTTGCGAAACCTTAGGGATGGAGGCTTCATCTCATTGTGAAATCTCCATAATTTAGTGCAGTTCCTCAAAAGCTTTAAATTTTTGAGATGATCATATTTTAGTATGAAGCAATGAAATATTCTTAATTTTATATGTACAATTCGTACAATCGAATACAATTTTAAATGTAGATGCTCTTTAATGATTTTTCATATTTAAAAATCAGTTACAAGGATTGCTGAGTAAAAACATAATTGAAGGTAATAACTTTTATTTATTTAATTGGAAATAAATTTCACTGGTGAACTAATCTATAGATTCCTTGTTGATAAAATTTTTGCGACTGTTGACCAGGCTATTATTTTCGACAGCTTGAACTGAACCGTCTGTGAGCATTAGTTTACAGGATTTTTGAGTTTAACGCGTCAGTTTCATCTTCTCTAGTAGCTTCTCCCGTCTATTCAACTGATTTACATGTTTTACCCATTTAAAATGATTACGAGAAATTTCAAGCTCCCTTTTTCTTTGGTTTTACCAATTTTCCAAAACTCAACTGCCATTTGCTTGCATTCCTTCTCATTATTAATGTTTTTCACCATATAAACATGGCAATTGGTTTTTTGATTTCTCGTTATCGCCAGGTATGATGTTCTTTTTATCATCGTCATCATTATCATCATTAAGAAAGTTTTCACTATCCTCTCTCAAATTGAGCTCAAATTTATATCCTAACTGCAGTATACTGCATGATGCAATAGCAGCATTTGCAACAGTGAATGAGATACTCCATTTGCTCTATCAATTATGTCATTGAATACATCATATAGTTCGATTTCCCGATACGTTAGAGGATTGCAACGAAATTACTTACATGAAACATTGTAATTAGAATATAAATTAGATTTGCCAAATTGATGTGTACTATGTTAGAAATTAATGCTGAGACTGGTGTAAAGTTACAACACTATTACAGATACTTCCACTGAACAAAAATAATTGCTTCACAGGTTTACTTTTATACCCTCCTTTTCCACAGAGAAACTTTTGGATCACACTTTTTATGTAGCCCACCGTTAAGTGCTTCATTGCCAGTTATTTAAAACTGATTGATTCCACATTTAAGATGCCGTTCTATTGAACGTAAACTTAAATATATAGCAAGCGGTTGAAATTATTTTCAGTTATCAAAATAAAATCATGAATTATTGCGAGGACATTTATTTTGGTTAAGCACTTATAGCAAGCGCTTCGCGAATAATATAATGTTTGTGTCCATTTTATAAATTCACATAGTGTAGAAAACTCGAAAAATGGACAACACGTGCGATAGCATACATTTGCTAATTGTAAATAATCTAAATGAAATTTATATCTGATAATGCGGATAGGCTGCTATAATTAACGTAAAATATTTTAAAAAATAAATTATTTATATCACTAGTACCGCATTCAAGTATTCAGTTATCTGTTATCAGTTATCGATTTAAACTTTATCATTAAATCAGATACTTATTAATTATGTTTGTGTGTTTCTATTTAAGCAATATAAGTATACAATAAACCTTTTACATCAGTTTGTTTTTGTACAACACTTTTATGTAGGGGTAGTGCCAATTGAAAGCTATTTCGATCGGCCTTCGGTTTCGAACTATTTCTAAAAAGCGAATTTTCACCTCAACTTCGAGAGCCTATTTCACCCGTTAAATGACTTCGGTTTCCGCTAAAAAAATACATATCAATTAGTTTTGTCTATAGTATATGTGTGCAAAGTTTTAAAAAAATCGTGAATTCACATTTGTCAATCACTCATCTGAGAATAACTATGGTTAAGATATATCAATGGCTTGTGGTTCGATGAGGAGACACAGATTTTCTTTGAACAGATTTTGTGCAATAAATCACATTTCATACTTCATAAAAATTTTTACAAGTAGTACTAGCAAAAATTTTCAACAGGCTATGTGGTCGGAACGTGTTTCTATCGAACGACCCCCGTATATAAATTATTGAGTAGGCGAATAAATTAAGATTCATGAACAATTTTAATAATTGCCGTTGCAGCACTTGTATCTTCAAAAAATTTAATAACAAAATTTATGTTTGGAAAAGGTTTTAAAACGCCTATTTAAATAAGTAAAATTATTAGAAGTCTATACTTCTGAAGATTTAACTCTGTGTTCCGGTCCTGTATATTTAATAAAGTATGTTGATATTGTCCTTTATTTATAATAGAGCTTAAAATACGGCAACAGTGACATTATAGTATTAAAAGGGCTCTTGTGTTCCGCTGGGGGCGTTTGTAATGTTGAAGAGATGTAGACGACCACAGCACGCGACTATTTGCATGCTTGTTTATTTAAACTTAAGCTTCTTATTACAACTTTAATATGGTTTAATAGTGTTTGTTGTTCTCAAATAAAATGTGTTTTCATAACATCTAAAAGGGATACCTATAATCTAGATTAATCTTTTTAATTTACCTTTAAATTTTTAATTAACGTAGCTTTACATTTTCTTTATACTAATTTATAAAAATATTTACAGATTAAGATTTCCTCATTAAGGCGCATTTTTGACAATTATTTCAATTAATTTTTCGAAATACAATGCTACAAATTTTATTTTAATAGGTATACAGTTTTGAAAATTTATTGAACGATATTAATATTGCAACGTCGATTGTTAAACATCCAAGATTAAAAGCTTATTTAATAAGAGTTAGTTAATATCACCACCGGTGTGAATATGCGTACAATAATAAACTAAAATTCGTGTTTTAAATTGTCAATAAAATTTTGAACATTTGGATAGCTTATTGCCACCACGGGGCGCTGCTGAAAAGCTCTTTAAAATCGATTTGTAGAACTCGGAGCCTACCAGGGAAAAGGATAGTTACACACGTTTTATTAAACAGATTAAAAACTCGAATATTTATTTTCTAATGAGGGTGGAACTCTTCATTAAAAACAAACTTGTATTTCCGTACTGCTTTTTTTAACAATCAGCGTTTAAATCTCACATTTTGGTAAAGGAACAAAGAGTAAAAAGTGTAGATAGTTCTGTAGCCGTAAAAATGTCTACAAATTTCTTTTCGTCTTCAATAAAGTGTCACTTGCACTTTAAAAAGCTATAGCGTTTTTATAATTGATTGCTGCGAAAGTAAAACTCATTCACTTTGAATATCGCAAAGTGGGGTGAATAGCAACAGTTTCTTAAAACATGAAGAAATTTAAGTTTTACTGGTTTGCGGCATTGTCAATTTCAGAAGCTATATATTTGCTGAAGAATCGCTGCGAGATATAAATTGATTTTGTTTCAAAAGATTGGAAAAATTTTAACATTTTTGTTATTAAAGCGTTGCTCAAGTAATTTTATTTTCGCTATGCAAATAATGAGAAATTTAACTAATTATCGACCTCCATTTTTATTGTTTCAGATTGATTATAAACGAACCTATACACCTGCTCCAAGGGTACCAAGAGAAAATTCAGGCTGAACCTAAATATGTGGAAAGAAGCATGTCTTATACAGAAGCAATCAGACTTCAAAAATTGAGAACATTAGAAACGCACACCATTTACCATCTTTTCAGACGTCTACAAACACAAAATATTCGGGCCGAAATTCCACAGGATCGCTTTATTATGATGAATAGCTTTAAAGGATTTCCTAAAATTACACAATAAAAGGAATTTCAAAATGTTCGAACGTAAGGGCCTAACCGGCTTAATGAAGCAAGGAGCGGTTCTTAATGCAGGTCTGTGCCACCTGTTGAAAATTTCCGTCGTTAGTCGAATTTCCAAAGCCTGAGAAATTTTAAAGTCTCGAATCAATTTGTCAATGTGTGTTGCTTCACACAAATTAATGCATTTACTACCTTAATGTACTAAATGGTCGCTTTTTGCTCAAATATTTAATACTAGCTCTGTGAAAATAACGATGCAAACTTACCCATTCACTTTTTCAATTTAAATATTTGAATGGATAACCATTAAACATACTATTTTTACATACACCACTTTTCTTAGATAATATTTTACATGGTGTTTCTTCTTACACATATTTCAAGCTAATAATAAAAATTAATACATTTATTCTTACGTCGTCAGTTTAATTAAGTTGGTGGCATAAAATTTAGTTAAACAATTTTAATTTGCCAAATAAAAATTCTGAATTTAGATTTATAACCTTCGTTAGGATTTAAGGAATAATACAAAATATGAAGCAAAAGCTTATGATCCAACTGATATCGTCCAAGTGAGAAGGTATAAAATTAAATGACATAGTCATGATCAGCACAGGTTTTTAAATGGCAGAGTGGGGCAAAGGAATTGCTCTCTAGGAAATCAAGATGTATCTTCCGTTCAGTCACTTAGTTTAACGACTATATTCGGTGCAACCAAATTTCTTTTTTCAGAAAACAGGTCCTAAGAAACGCAACTAAATTAACCCATGCCGAAGCCTGCTGAAATATAACTATTACAAAAATGAAACGGCTCTATCTATTGACAACTCTGGATTTTTCTACGCCGCTAGGCGGTCACCATACATTTTTACATCGCCACGCGCGTTTAAAGAACTCAAATGTCTAGCAACAAAAAGCCGTAACTCGTTACTCATTACTTTTTACGTATCCAAGTGCTAGCGAACCCTTACAATATTGTAATTATTTTACACAGAAATATACCAAGAGTTTAACTGAAGGCTGCAAATTTATTAATTGTTTTAAAAACAATCTAACTAATGGAGAAAAAATAGCTATTTATATAGCTAGAGGAAAAAGTGGCTCATTTTATCACGTGCAATAAAACGAATCTTTTTCTCACGTCATCTACAATATTTGTTGCAATTTAGTCGAGAAAATTCAGGATATTTTAAATGGAATGCGCCTGTTAAATTTTAATGTTAAGTTAGAAAAATTGTAGATAATTTAATTAATATAATGGAGATCATTTATTTTTTATTACTAGTGATAAAATTATTTTATTTTATCACCAGTGGCAGATGAAGCATTGACTTTTACAACTGAATTTGAAAAAATACATTACGAAAGCGGTCTGATAATTAGCCGCTTTCCAAGAAATGGCACCACTGAACACCGAATGTATATCATTTCTGTCAAACACAATCTGTTAGTAGGATGCATGTAAACCTTTAGTGCTATATATCATTTAGTTTATGTTTGACAACCATGAAAAGTGAATAACTTGTGATTGTGTTAAAATAATGGATAAAAACGAATTTCGTGCATTGATTAAGGATTATTTTTTGCGTGGAAAAACCGCGAAAGAAACAAAGGAAAAGCTTGATAAGTATTATGGCACTTCTGCTCTAGCGAATTCAACTGATTTATTGGTTCGCAGAATTTAATCGTGGTCTTTTTTTTTCCTCCCTTCTTTTCAAGCATTTAGTCACTCTGACTATATGGGTGAGCTTGGCCAGACTTTGGTACATAATGGGTGCACCAAAGTTGCTCCGATCTAGCGGACTTAGGACATGTTCCCGGCTAGCATCT
>JAHWXV010020720.1:0-21685 GCA_024586415.1 Phrixothrix hirtus
TTATTAAATTTAGATATTTTACAAAAGGGATTAGCGATAGATAACAATAGAATTTACATAAATTAGATGATTTGACACAAAAAACCAGCGAGAGCTGACATGTGGTAAAAATCTTAAATCCTGTTGCCATATGGCAACACAAGGTTATTAAGGGTTAAATGAAACTTTGTTTTATTGCCATAGAAGAAATTGTGGTGCCAATCATTTCTGTTAACTAAAGAATGGCGAACACCAAATTTTGTTGAAAATTGTAACAGGGGATGAAACTTATATACCATTTTTCGACATGCAAACTCGACAAGAAAGCTGTGTATGTATCCATGAAGACGAGGCCACACCAACAATAATCTGAAAGCAGCGAGCAATGAAGAATATAATGTACACTGTGTTCTTTAGAAGTACGGGTCTAGTGAGCGCTATTAGGATAGAGGAGCAGAAGACTGTCACAGTTAAATGGTATGTCGAAACTGTTTGCCGGAAGTGTTTAATAAAGTGCCAAAGAGTGAATTGTGCTACATCACGGTAATACTTCTTCCCACACTGCAACGATAACTCAGCAGCATTTTGCTGTAAATAAGATTAATGTAATCGAACACCCTCCCATACTCACTGAATCTGGCAATGCGCGACTTTTTGCTGTTTTTTGGGCTAAAAAAGAACTTACGAGGAATAAGGTTTTTTCACAGGAAGAGATCGATACTGCCGTTTGGCATTATTTTGACAGTATTCCTAAAGCTGCTTGGCTTGGGGCATCTAAGCAGTGGAATGAAAAATGACTAAGTGCATTATAGCAGAATGTACCTACTTTGAATATATTTAAAATAAAATTTTGAAAAAGTTACACTGGTTCTTTTATTCTCAATAATAATAGCTTGCCCCTCGTATATCATATCATAACATATCGCATCAACTGCGAAAATTTACGTGTGCAAATTTTCAGTTATAAATTAATTGCAGTATTCTATAAACGTTTAATAGACCACCTAACTTGAAGCACCCTGTATAATAAATGTATAATAAATTGATGTTGTTTAATTTTCAAACATCCAGGTCTGAGATCAACCTAAAGGAGACGAGGGACTTCGGTGCATGTAAAATTACAGGGGTTATAAATACCGGCTGGCAAAAAAGTCTGGAATATTGCAAATAACTTAAAGACTGTTTTATTAATTTTTACGAATGTTTACTGGTCGATACAGTAAAAAGTTTTAAATCCAGGGAAGAATTTTTGTTCACGTAGTTATACAGGGTAAGTAACAAGTATGGTCAACTTTTTATTTTTAAACCTTATATATTTTTATGGATGTTGATAGGTCTCTTTACGACAAATTCAACCATATACGGTTTATTATGACTATCTGTCAAAATTACAGATTTATTGCAAATTAATGTTTTTATTTAAAAATTTACCCGGTCATGGTAATCCAATAACATTAAAAAAATAAACCAGATTATTTTAAGAACGTTAGTTCTACCACTATTTTTTCTGGGAAGCATTTTTAAAAAGTTTTTAGAATGAAATGGTAGTTTAAAGCGAAAAAGAAAAATTCAGATTTTGATGATGGTCGGATATGGTGACCGTAAAAGAACGCAGGAGGTGGTATGCGATTTATTTTATCAACTTTATCCAAATCGCCCTGGAATAACTCAGTCTTGTGTAAGCAAGGGTGTGAAAAAGTTTAACCAAACTGGTAGAGTTAAAGACCGACCAAAATCTGAACGACCAAAGATAGCAACTGGCGGTTAAAACGCCCTAGATATTTTGATTGATATGCACGTAAATCCCCAGCAATCGTCTAGACAGTTAGCGTTAAGCCACGATATCTGCCATCAGTCAATGAAAAATTTCTTTGAAAGTGAGAAAATTCGTCCTTATAAAGGCTATTTAGTAAAGAAACTTTCTGAACACGACTCGACCGAAAATCAGAATTTTGCGAACGTCTTATGAAGAAATATAATGTTAATCAAGATTTTGCCAACAATATCCTGTTTTTAGACGAAGCAACTTTTACGTTAGATGGTTTTGTCAACAGATATAATTGTAGGTATATGTCTGCAGTTAATCCACGATGACTGGAAGAAACTCACACTCAAAGGCCACAAGAAATGAATGTTTGGGCAGATACTATTGGACATAATGTGGTTGGTCCCTTTTTCATACATGGAAATTTTACATCAGAAATTTATTTAGATTTGTTTGAGCAACATGTTTTGGAAGCTCTTTATGTTGACAGGGGAAGTGTTTGATTTCAACAAGATGGTGCCCCAGCACATTTCGGTTTCCAGGTTCGATAATATTTAAACCAAACATTTCCAAATAAATGGTTAGGTCGTAGGGGTGAGGTTGAGTGACCTTTCAGGTCATCCGACCTGACCCCTTAGATTTTTTATGGGGCCATATAAAAAATAAAGTTTATAAGAACAAACCGATGAGTACTGAAGATCTGAAAGCTCGTATTACAGTTGAAATTCAAGGAATTCGCCAAGATGTCATCAGAAATGTGATTCAAGAATTCCGCGACAGGTTTGCTTATTGTTTAGCCAATAATGGCAGATATTCTGAACATCTCTTGAAACATTAATGTTTATCTTGTTGTTCCTGTTATGCTATGTTTTTTTAAGAAGTTGCTGTAGTAAAGTCGATTAAACTATATTTTAAATAAAAACATTAATTTGCAATAAATCTGTAATTTCGACAGATATACATAATAAACCGCATCTCATCGAATTTGTCTTAAAGAGATCTATCGGTATCCCTAATAATATACAAGGTATACCATTTAAAAATAAAAAGTTAACCATACTTGTTGCTTACCCTGTGAATGAAAATTCTTCCCCTAGATTTAGAATTTTTGCAGTAACGACTTAAATATTCGTAAAAATTAATAAAACCGCTTTTGAGTTATTTGCAATATTCCAGACTGAAAATTAATCTGTAGAAATTCTAAATTAGACGAAATCGTACAAGAGGAAGAATTGGCAATAGGACAATCAGAAAAATAGAGAAGATCGAAATATCAGTTGATTAAGTTCAGTGAATATCCGGGCGAATTTATAAAGACTATATACAATATTTCGACAACACTGTAAGTACTTGGGTCTAGAATTGTTCAAATTTCATAAAATAGGAAAGAAAACTAATACGAGCTACGTATAAGATGGAATATTTGCTCATGTCAAAATTGATTTGCGCATAAATCATAGCTTCGTGGCAACAAATACAGGGAGTTTCAAAAAGGTTAGCCTAGTTATATACAATCGTGTTTCTTACATCAAAATAAACAAAAAAGTTCGTTATGCATTTGGCTTGAATATCAGAGAAGATATGCCTTTTAGAAGTGTTGTATAAATATCAGTTTCCTATGTATAGCAATTGGAAATTTTACCGACGGTTATAGTACATGTGGATGCAGAATTAGGTCACAGCGAAAGATATCTTAAATTAAAGTAAAAATGTTCATTAGAATCAAGAAACCTGTGTTGAATTTGTTAGGTAGAAGTAAAAATTTAGTCGGTTTAAGTCTGGAGGGCGTACAAAGCATTGTTGGTGGCTATCGCCACGAAATTCGTCGTATAACCCCTGTTACACAATGTGACTAAAATGTGGTTGGACACCATCATGCGTATACCACCCGCGCGCTCTTAAATCTAAAGGGAGGTCCTTTAAGTGATTTGGCAGATTGTTTTGTAAAAAAAATTCGGATAGAATTCTTTACTGAGCCGTTGCGGTAAAGCAAATGAACCTATTAAAAAATCATCAACTATTCAAGTCCGCCAGTCTAAAGAAAAATTGTGTTGGTGACTTGTTTGTAACAAGGCATATTCATTTTCATCTTCCCAAACACCCATGTTATGAAAATTAGTTATGCTTGACCTATTAAATTATGCTTCATCAATAAAAAAAACCATGGTAGGAATAGAATATTTTCTGTACACTTGGAAGTAACCAATTACAGAATACTTGGCATGCAAGATGATCCCTATTGAATAGTCCCTGGACTTTTCGTATGGATAAAGTTGAACATTTCTTAGAATACGACAAAAAGTGATTCTCCTTGTTCTTATTCTGCAACTTCCTCAATTCTCGTTAACACTCGCCCTTCCACTTCTTTCATTCTTACATGCCGTGGTCGTCCAAAATCATTAGTTACAAACGCTTATGCAACCTTTTGAAAGTGTCTTCGATGGGCAAACGTTGTTTTGGAATCTTATCACCGTACAATCGTTGGGTCTCAGGTCGATTACAGGTTGCCAAAGCATAGATGAAATTCATATCAGCCATTTCTGACTTTTTAAAATTTTCCATGATATTTTATTTTGAACTAGTGCGGTATCTAATTTAATAAAAGTTACAGCTAAATACGTACATAAAAATGACTTAATAAACAAACTAAGATGTGACAGCGGCAAGCCTACTTAAGTTAAATCTGAAACTAATTGTTTAATATTAAGTGCTTGCTTTTTCAAATACCTCATTCAAGAGTGCAAAAATCTTCAACCGTATATAGACAATTGACCTTGACTATGTATTGTAAGTTGCCTAAATTTCATCAAATTGTGGTAATTACTGTTTAGGCAATTATTTTCTTGAAAAGCCATTTTGAAAAAAATTTCTGCCACTATTTAAAATTACATAAACGGTACTTCCAAGCAACAACTTTATTTGATCAATTAAAAGCCTTTTATTGGAAAAAAGTTTAATTTGTAAAGCTACTATTAAAGTTTCAATAGTTATTTGTACTACTGGAGGATCTTCGTCAGGTGTTTCAATTTTCTTAAACAAACGACTTCTAAATAATATAGGGATACCTTTTATTTGAACTTAAACAGTATAGTTTTTAAATAATCTGTTATTATATCTCGTCAATCATCGCATACATTCGATTATGTTATTTTAGTTATGAACCCAATAGTTCGCGATATTGTTGCAGTGATGGAGCTAGGATTGAATGTCAAAACTATGTTTGGTATAAAAACAACACAGTTTTTAAAATCGCTGTATTTACATGTACCATCTGCCTTTTAAATTATAGAAATGTTATATAGTTGTTGTGTGCAGCACTTTTCCACCACAAGCAAAGCATAAAGATACTTGCTAATGTTTCTTTAAGCGTATTACAGATGTCACATTTGTCTGATACGAAATTAAACTAAATTACCAATGATTACGCTCCCTGTTGTCAATGACTAAAAGGTTGACAGTTTTCGTAACCGCGCTTATTAGTATACGCTTTGACTTATCAAGATGTAATATGACGATCTCGTTTGTGAAAATGAATAAGTAATTTGTTTTTTACAATTACAATTGGCTCTCATGGCGATCCCAGAACGAATGAGAATGGCGAAGTGTTAGTTGGGTTATGCTTAGAAAAGGGCATGTTTGTATCGAATACGCGGTTTAAACAAGAATATCAATTTGTATACGTGGCAAAGAAGAGAATCTAGGAGTATGATTGATCTAATCGTTTATGATGAGAGGTTATGTGAATTGGTAAAGAATACACGAGTGATGAGACGTTCTGAATGAGGGACGGATAATTTTCTGGTAATGTCAAAAATTAAGCTTGGTAGAAAGTGGGTGTATAAGAAGAGGGAAGTTGCAAGAAAGACTAGAGTGAAGGTGGAAAGATTGCAAGAGGAGAATGTGAGAGAGGAATACGTACAAAACCTAGAGAAGAGATTGTTGTCAGAAGAATCTGAACGGAAGTATGAAATTGGAAAAGGTGGCATCGAATGGTCATGGAAGAGGTTGACAAGCCTCGTGATAGAGTGTACAACTAAAGTATGTGGAATTATTATGATTGGAAAGTTAAAAAAGAACGCGCGGTGGAATGATGGGGTGAAAGATGCAGTAAAGTAGAAGAAACAAATATATAAGAGAAAGATTGGAACCAAAAATGAGAAGAACCAGAATGGATCTACTGAAAACGTATTGGATTAATAAGAAGTGTGCAAAGGAAGCTGTGAAAGAGAGTAAAGATCGTCTGACCGTGAAGGAGGAAGTAAGAGTGCAGAATGGTTCTGACGGTAATAAAAGATTATTTTGGAAGTGCGTAAGGAATGCAAAACAAGAGTGTAAGGAACCAAGTAAACCGAATACGGAATAGCGAGAATGAAATGGAGTGGATTGAAAGTAAAGTGATATTGCGTTGGAAAGAATATTTTAAAGGGCTGGTATAAGTGTGAATGTGGGAAATGCTGGAATAAATAAAATCAAAGACAGCGGTAAGGGCATAGACGTGGAAGAAGTACGAAATGGAATAAAAATGCTTAAAAAAGGGAAGGCTGCTGGAGTAGATGAAGTTACAAACGAAATGTTAAAGGATGGCGGTATGCGACTAGATCAATGGTTTTGCAAACTATTTAATGCTTGTATTCAATTAGCAAGAGTGCCAGAGGACTGGAAGGATGCTATGGTCGTGCCTCTGCAGAAAGGCATATGTGGTAGATATGAATGCAAGAACTATAGAGTTATATGTCTATTAAGTGTAGCTGGGAAGGTGTTTACTTGAATTATAATTGACATAGTTCGCATAAATACTGAAAAGAAGATACGGGATGTACAGGGCGGGTTCATGCCTGGACTAGTGTGCGTGGATCAAATGTTTAGTCCGCAGCAAATTGCCGAGAAGTGTTTGCATGTTAATGAGAACATGTATTGTATATTTGTGGATTTAGAGAAAGCTTATGATAGCGTGAATAGATGCAAGTTATGGGAAACTCTGACGGAGTATGATGTAAAGGGAGAACTATTGAATGCAATAAAAGCAATGTGTGACGGAAGCAGAGCGTGTGTGAGAGTCAACGGTACCGTTTGTGAGTGCTTTGAAATTGAGCAACGTATGAGACAAGGACATGTGATGTCTTCTTGGTTGTTTAATATATTTATGGATAAATGTGTGAGAAGTACATCTAAGGACTTGAGTGGTATAAATGTAGGTAGCGAAGATGTACAAGTGTTGATGTATGCAGATGATGCAGTACTAGTAGCTACATGCATGAGCCAAATGCAACGAATGTTGAATAAATTTGTAGAAGTGATTGAAAGAATGGATCTGAAAACCAATAGTGGCAAAAAAATTGTCACAAGACGAAATTGAAGTAACGCATGTGATAGAATCACTAGTGTTTAACCAAGGCCGACAAATCTACAGTGGAGCGAGGTGTGATTCTTCGGTACTGCGAAGCTAAACACTTTCGGGAAAATAAGTCTAAATCGGTAAATATGGGCGCCACTGTTTTTAAGACCACTGCAGACGGGTAATGTTCGAAGAACATTCTGTATGTCTCGATATCAAGGACCTTACCTTATTAAGCGGAAAACAGACGCTAACGCTACTGCAGTAACGGGATTCAAATTTGAAAGAAAATGTTCTAATGCTAACGGTGCTCATTCACTTAAGATCACGCTGTATATAAATAGAATCAACGAACTGATGCTAACTAAAAATTCAATTATTAATTACGTTACTTGCACAAATTGAAAGCATCACGTGCATAAATTAATATAACTAAAGGCTGGTTCCAAAATGGACCACCCTGTATTTTAAAAAGGCGATATCTACTTTGGTTAACTTTAAGTTGTATCAACTTGACGCCTAGGCCAAGAAGCGTTGCAAGTTGCATGCATTGTAATTAAAAATGCTGAAGGCAGTTTAATCTGTAATCAACGTTTGTAACGACAGCTTTCTTATACACTTTATCAAATAATGATTGTGAATCCAACAATAAATTTGACCTGACAGCGCTGATTTGCTGTGGCCATAACTTAACCAGTTATATGTAAATGAATAAATAAAAGAATGAATAGAGCACAGAACACACTATATTCTTTTCAAAACTTCATCTATACTCCACACTACAGGTGATTTCGCGTAGCAAAATTAAATACCTAACTACTAAATGAAATTAAAACCTTAACTTTTACATTGGCCACAACAATACAGGTTTGTAGTTATTTACAAAAATTACATTAACGCTGGATTTACAAATCCCTTAGTAATGAAACCTTCATCATTGAGACGACATATATTGATATAAATAGTACAAACATAACAAAAAAAAAATTTAAATGAGGGCACCCTGTATGTTTTAGTTCTCATGAAATCAAGTTACGGTACACAGTACTGACTATGATAAAATCCATGAAAAGTAATAAGCTAAATTTTACACATAAATACATGATTTAAACGTTCACTCTTGATGCGTCAGAAACTGATATAATTGTCTTTCACCCCAGAGGAATTATAGAACCTTTCTTTAATTCCTTTGGCGTTTTAATTAAAATAAAATTAGGAAGTTACATCCCGTCTATTCTTTATTAGTGATTGAACTATAAAGTTTACAACAGGAGTTTATTTTCAAAGCCGGTAGCGTGGCGCCCTGATTTTTTAAATGTGAGATAATTGCAATTTGCACTTACAGACGAAGTAGCTGGCATAAAGCTGTTGAGTAGGAAGTAGGTTCTTTAAATATTAGATAACTGGAAAACCCTTTGGGTGGTTGTGAACAAATTACTCTTCTGCCCTTGGTTTATTGAGGAAACATTCCGAAATATGGAATTCCCATTATAGCTTCTGGCTGGATGGTAATAAAACGAACTCAATAAGACCGATGATGGTTATCTATAAAATTAGAAGAACACTAAGCACTTCCCGAAAATCACAGCTACACCATGTCATGGTTTACTTAGAACCTCCTAAGGACTACTGAGTGTTCTTAATCTTTCTTCCCAACACAATCCTTTCTAACTCCCTTTTCTGATGAAATCATATCATTTTAACAACGCTGCAGATCCCATGTTATTTTCAACGTAGCCTTTATTCACGGTTTTCTACTATAAGCTGATATCATCGGCGACGCAACTCCTGCCTTTTTCTCATTATTACAATTGCCCAGAAACGTATTGCGTTTATTACTACCTTAACGAAGTACATTATTTACTTTAGCTATTACGGAATGATATTTTTATGAACATAACGTTTTATATTTAGCTCTTTAAAGATGTGATAACTAACCAGTTTCAATACACTGTTCATACGAATTGACGTAATGTTTTCACAGCTGCAAACAGTTTCTACATTTGTATGAGATTTAATACATTGCATTATTTTATATTCTACGAGGTACATTGAAATAGTTTAATAGAAAGGCAGATTATTCTTTAATAAAAGAATGTTTTTAAAGATTTACGATTTGAATTGAATTTTTAATTAAAATATTATAAGTAGATAATGTAATTTGTAAAGCATATTGATATTTTATTAATTTAAATCACGTAAATAGCAAAAGTTAATGGTTTTCAATAGGAAAGTAGAAAAGGAAATATGTCAGCTGAATTTGGGGAGCGAGATAATTGAACAAGTGAATAAGTTGCATACCTTGGCAGAATGCTTGCGAATGATGGGCGAATAGATAGTGAAACTGAAAACAGAGTGTATGCAGGCAAGAGAATAACTCGCAGCATGTGGTCAGTAACCAAGTGTGAACAGTTAGGTATGGAAGCAAAGGATGTTGTGTACAACAGTGTATTTGTTCCAACTGTTTTATATGGCACTGAGACTTGGGTATGTCGGAAGAAGCATATGAGTAAAATAAACGCCGCAAGTATGAGGTACGTAAGTGTTGCATGTGGCAAAACGAGACCTAACAGAGTAAGGAATGAATGGGTCATAGGTACGTGCCCTATGAAGGAGACACAGCCGTAGCTGTACAAAAGAAGGGCGTTAAGATGGTTTAAACATGTGAAACGAATGAGTAATGAACGCTTAACAAAGAGAATATATGAATATGAATATATGAATGACAAACTAGGTAGGGGTAGACCGAGAAAGAGGTATTTGAATATGATTGAAGAAATTGTAAAAAGAAAGAGAATAAAGAACGCAAAGGATAGGTGAGCTTGCCAACGCGTTGCGTGATTTTAATGGAAGCAAAAAGAAGTGTGTAAGGACAGAAAGGAATGGAGAAAATTAGCGAATGGGTGATAGTAGAGATAGTAGGATTGGTGGGTAATAGTGGGATGGTGTGGATACTGTAGAGTGCTAGGAGTTGCGGTCAAGGGCGGTGGTAGTGAGAGGGGGTTGGTGTATGGGTGCATGCAGTGATTGTGAAGGTGGAGGCTTGTTATTTGGTTTTTCCTACCCCACTAAGGAAATGGCATGCTTGGTAGTAGTAGTAGTAGTAGTATTTTATAATAATTTATATAATTGAAATCATGCTAGCACCACCTAGAACTATCCCTTAAGTTAATTTAATTAGCTTAAAGCTAATTTGTAAAACGGTCAATTCTGGCAATACTGTTGCTCATGTTTTGCAGTATTTTGAAGACCATCCAAGGAACTCGATTCGGCAAGCCTGTCGTGAGTTGAATTTAACATACAGTGTGCTACGAAATTTTTTGAAAGAAAATGGTTATCACGATTATAAACTTCACAACTTGGAACACTTGTCAGATCAACATACACAAGGAAAAATTAATTATGTTACCCCGGTGATGGAAAACCTAGAGATGAATGACAATCGGTTTTTTCAGCATGTGTTGTGGACGGACGAAAGTTGTTTTGTTAGTAACGGTGAACCTAATAAAAAAAATCGAACAAATTTGGGGTACTGAAAATCCACATTTTGTTAATCTGATTGAAAATCAAGGACACTTCGGAGTTAATGTTTGGTATGGCATTATTAATGGGCATTTGATTGGCCCACATTTTTACGAAGGAGCTTTACATAGTGAGCTATATTTCCAACTTCTTCAAGAACAGCTTGCTGTACTTCTCGAAAATGTGCCATTACAGTTGGAGCAAACATGTATTTCCAACATGACAGAGCTCCACCCCATAAAGCAAGAATTGTGCAAAAATATATAAATGAAACTTATGGGGAATATTGGATAGGTACAAATGTATCGACACTGTGGGCGCCTTAATCACTGGACTTGACGCCACTAGACTTCTTCTTGTGGACAACTTTGAAAAATAAAGTTTACAAAACACCATCTGTTAACTTGGAACATTGAAAAGAAGAAATTAGAAACGCTTGCGACGAACTATCTGGAGGGATGTTACGCAAGGCTTGAGTGAGAGAAGTAAGGATGAGATTGGATACAAGTAAGTGGCAAGAAGTAGGAGGTGCTAACATTGAAAATTTATTGTTGTGATTGCCTAGATACTTTGTTTCTTTCTGTGTTTCTTAATGTTAGATTAATAATTAATACTAATTAATAATAATAATTAATAATGTTTAATTATTGACAAATGCGACTGTGTTAGTTTTTCCAAAGACAACTTGTTTAAATCACGACGGCTGCAAATTTTAGATAATACCTTTTTTTACAAATTTGCCTATAATTTTTTAACCGAAAAATTTTTTTATTAGCAAAATTCGTTTAGAAAAATCAGCTCTTTTTAAATATGCCAAAATATAGGTATGTATCAGGGGAAAAATTCGATAACATCATTGCCTCAGTTTAAAAACATGACAAAATATGCAAATTTGGCTTAAAATTCTTCTTACTTAATCCCATTGAGGAAACTCTTTTCAGATGTTTGCTATAATTTTCTTTTTTTTCTAGTAGAGCTGAGACGCCGAGTTTCGCTTACCCTGTACATAGCGCTATCCTATAGCTAAATATTCATAATTAATAATTATATTAGCTTGGAAATATTGACTATTCTAAGGCCGGTAATTAACTACAGGACGCAAAATAAAAGGGCCCTAATGTCCAAATATCTAGCTATGAAACTGAAATGGAAGGAATTCCTCGTCCCTAAATTATATATAATACGGGGTACGACAATTAAGTAATAAGACTGATTTTTTTGAAACATGTGGCAATCCTGCAACTTGCGCATGCACTCCATCTTTGACCTTTATCTCTAAGCTACTTCTAGTCCAAGAGGCACATTGATGCGTTCGCCCAGTCGTGAGTTGTGTTGAAATAAGGGAACGCGTGTTTTTATCTCTCGTTGTAGAAATGGAATCGCGAAATATTGCGCAACATTATGCTATTTCTTTATGTGTTAAATTGGGCGAGAATGCGACGATAACATACGGTAAACTTCAGAAGGCTTTTGGAAGTGAGTTTATGTCAAGAGCTCGAGTTTTTCGTTTTTCAAAGGCAAAACGAATGTTGAAGGTGAAGACCGCAGTGGACAACCATCAACCTCACGGACTAATGTCACCATGTACAGGGTGCGTTAAATCGTACCATTTGATCGAATAATATCTGTAAAAATGACGGCATAAGAACTCAACATCAATCAGGATACTATTTGTCAAAAACTAACTCAAAATCTCGGTATGAGAAAAATTTGTGCAAAGATGCTCCCCAAGTATCACACAGACCAATAGCAAGAAACACGGAAAAACGTGGTAGTCGATCTGTTAGAGCAAGTGGAAATCAATCCAGACTTATTGAGCGGCCTTATCACTGGTGATAAAAGTTGGTTCTACCAGTACGATCCAGAAACAAAACGTCAAAGTGCGCAATCGTGTTGAAAAGGATCATCCAGACCAAAAAAAGCTTGCATGTCAAAATCAAAAGTGAAATGCTTGCTTGTGTGCTTCTTGGATTCCAAGGTCATTATTCAAAAAGAGTGGGTGCCTCCTGGCTAAACAATTAACCAGTATTTCTACAAAGAAATCGTAGAAAGACTTCGTAAACGAGTTCTCCGTGTCCGTGTAAACATTGCCGATAATTGGATTCTTCATCACGATAATGCGCCATCCCATACTGCACTATCTGTGCAGCAATTTTTAACCTCAAAACGCATTTCAGTACTACGACAGCCACCTTATTCACCCAATATCGCTCCTTGCGATGTTTTTCTATTTCCAAGAGTTAAAATGGTGGTCAAGGGGCACCATTTTTAAACAACAGAAGATATCCAAAAAGCTGTGACGAGGGTCTTGGAGGATATTCCAAAATAAGAGTTCCAGAAATGTTACCAGCAGTGGCAGAAGCTCTGGAGTAAGTGTGTGCAATTAGACGGGAACTACTTTGAAGGAGATTACACTACAGATCATTAAAAGCAAAAGTAATTTTTTTCACATCAGTTTCATTACTTAATTGTCGCACCTCGTATTTAAGTTTTTTCTCCCAATCTAATCTAAGTAAATGATTTTTTCATAAGTAAACAGGTTTGATTAAGTAGCCATCTTTTATTGCCCTAGTTAAATTTAAATGAGCCTCGCGCTACACATAGAAACTGAAAAATGGTTATTAATCACTGCGTGACATTTTGCTTTTCAGTTAGTCATAGAGAATTTTATTGATAGATAATAAATTTATTATGGCTAATTGCAATACGCAACTGTCAAAGATTTAAATTTTATATTTACTGCTAAATTTTGAATTCAATAAAAGCTATTTACTAGTAATTGCGATTGATACGAGATAAAGATAGAAATAATAATTATTAGGCGCCCCGCAAGATAAAGAAAAATATGAAATGAATGCTATGTAGATTTTATGATCAAAATGGTAAATCTAAAATCGTATTCAGCAAAAGGAAACGGTTGCAACTTCGTTCTTAGCGATTACGCTTTATAGGGCTTATAAAATAAAAATAACTATGGTGTAGAAATTCGGTTTACCTGTCGTAGATTTGATAATCACAGTTGATGTAAGAGTTTCCCTCCTGGGACTAAGAGATAGTCCACAGAAAATCCACGTACGCAGAAATTAAGAACCACCTTACATTTCTACTCCAACAGAAATGCGGATAAAATTTTCCAAAAGCTTTAGGGAGTGCGAACAAACGTTTCACAAATATTATTTCATTTTAACACTGCTATTTTTACATTACTACAAGTTTTGCCTTAACTGGGCGCTTACATAATCTCTGAACTTGCATATTCAGTGAACTAAAACAATTTCGCCAGGCCAGCAGGGTTATGCTAAAACCAAGGATCCAGAAATTTTTAAAATATGTGCCATTGCAATGATTGCAATAATTGTCGTTAACGAAAGGTTCTCGGCCAAAGCAGCGAAATAGAGTACGACGTAGAAATTATAGTGACTTAAATAAACCTAACATAACTAACTTACTTATTTAACAAAATAGGTAGATGTATTTTATCAGAACAAAATATTAAAAGAAGGATTTAATCGAAACGATTTCTAATACGACTTAAATAGGCAGCAACATATTATGATAATAATTTTATAGAATAAAATTAACGGCTTTAGTGAATGAATAAAGATGAACCAAAAGTTATTGCCAATAAAATAAATAGACAATGGCAGCTCGTAATGTAAAGTTTTAATTGATAGGTTCAAAATGCAAAAAGAAGTTGTTCACAATCGGTTAGTTACGTCTATATTTAATATTAACTCTTTAGTATTCTATTTTGTCCGGAATCCAAGCTTAGAAAAGCTGACAGAGTTAAGAATCGATTTAGCAATGCTTATTGCTTTACACCAATGTTACATTTACTATATTAGTTTTGCAAAGTTTTACTTGCTGAAACTAAACACCCAATGTATTGATTGCATGATTAACTTAACACGCTCATATTGGTATAAAGTTTTAAATTAAAATTATTAATGGGATGTCTATATTTTGAAAGAGTGTAACATTTCCCAGGAAATCTGCTAAGTGAAAGTAGCGCGAAAAATTGATTCGCAACAAATTGCGCGTGTGTTTTGTGTTAATATTAAAATTCCGGCAGGTTATACATATAAGACATTGATAAACTTTAAGCATGCCAACGGGAGTGAATTACCTTAAGTTGATTCAATTTTAATTAATTTTTACCGACCTGAATAAAGAAAAACCGTAAAAAATTAGAATGTAAGATTTACAACATATTGCGCAATAATAATTCAGATTTAAACCATCGAGAAACCGATCAAATTAAATTGCTTCTAAGATATAAGATAAATACCGAAACAATCTAAAACTACTTTTAATTAATAAGAAGTCATTAATTGGAATTGCGCAATATTGCATTATCCATTAATTGATAAACGAAGCGCATGACGTCGCTTGTTAATCAATTAGTGTAAGACAAATACACAATTATCAGTAGCGTTTGCAGAAAAGAGAGCGGTATTTGACAATTCTGTATAAAAGAACGACATTTCCAATGCGAACAGACTTGCACCGGGAGGTCTTTTATTGAACGACAATATATTGCATTAGTATACAGGGTTATCATAAAAGTATGGTGGGGTTTCAATAATTCATACGAAGACAGTAGGGAAATTTTGAGATGTTGTAGTGGTATCCCTGTTAGCCTCCAACCCAAAAGTTTGATTAGGTTTGGTTAGTATGGTTAGTTTGGTTAGCGGCTGTGCGTAACTATGTTCTCTGATAAAGAAAAAGTAAAGTGTATTTTTTTGTTGGCTGAATTGAAGTCCGTAATTTCAATTCAACGTGCATTTCGACGCGAATACAGAAAAGGCCCACCCCATAAAAATAAGATACGACATTGGCATAAACAATTTGAAGAAACTGGATCTGTTCTGAAGAAGAAATCAACTGGTAGACCAAGATAATCAGATGAAACGATTGCACTAATTAGACAATCTGCACTCAGAAGTCCTAAGAAGTTCATACCTCGACGAAGCCTAAAGTTAGGTATTCCAAAAACAACAATTCACAAAGTTTTACACAAAAAATGAAATTACACGCACATAAAATCCAGCTATTGCAGGAATTAAAACCTGATAATGCTGTCAAACGTTTCAATTTCGCTATTGAAATGTTGAACAAGGTTGATGAAACGACGCGACTCGCTTAAAGTGAATGTTTGGTGTGGTGTGACGAAAAGTCGTGTAATAGGGCCTTTCTTCTTTGCAAAAAAGACAATTCATGGAATCGTGTATCTCGATATGTTAGTCAATTATTGCTTTCCTTAGCTGGATGAACTTGAAAACATTCAACAACTTCATTTCCAACTAGATGGCGCACCCCCGTACCTTAGTGCATTTGTCACAGACGCTTTGAATGAAAAGTTTGGACATCGATGGATAGGCCGACAAGGACCTATGCTTTGCTTCCAAGGAGTCCAGACCTGACACCTTGCGACTGTTTCTTGCGGGAGTATATCAAAAACATTGTTTATATCCAAAATATTTGAGATCTATATCACTTAAGGAACAAGATTACTGAAGCAATGACAGCCATTAATGCAAATATGTTAGCTAACGTTTGGATAGAACTTGATTATCGACTGGATATTTGCCGAGCGACTAATGGCGCACATATAGAAACTTATTGCTTTGTTAGTTATGTAGAAAAAACTGTTTAAGACGATTTCAATGAATAAACAACATTAACTATAAGTAATTCTGTTTTCATTTAAATCATGTTCAAAACCCCACCATTCTTTTATCATATCCCTGTAGTAAGCTTTACCTGTAAGATTAAGCTGTATTTTGTTAAAGTTAAAAGTATTTTGCTAATTACAAAGTACGTAAACCGCTTTCCATGGATTGTTCAAACTCTAATATTAACACCGCCATCGCAACCTTAAGCTGCGAAGATAGTTAAATTATCCTGAAGGATAGTTCTCCCTTGTACCGTGCAAATTGCGTCAATCTTATATTAGGGCCTGGACGCGTTGTTTTGTAGCAGTCCAACCCTGATTATAAGAATAGACACAGCGCCTGAGTTTTGTGTTGATCCTGTAGCGGAAACACAGTTGCTACTGTAGGTGTTATCAATGACGTCATCAAAGAGAATTGTTTTGCTAGGTAGCGAAGGCCTATTTGACGTCCGTAACCGAGATACCTTCCTCTATCGTGTGGCACCGGTTACGGATGGATCAAGATATCTTTGTTAAAACCACCAGAATCCTTACGTAAAGGGACAGGCTGGCAAGCAATGTCACGTGTGCACCTAGAGGAATACTAAACTACGGGAGATTAGAGTAACAGGGGACCATCCACGATACACAGACTACGGCCGTACCCGGTTATTATCAAACGCGACGCTGAGCGTCTGCTAGACCGATATATTGCACGCCGTCGACAAAAGGAACTTCTTTATTTCATTGGATCCATTTATTAATGCTTCTAAATATGTATAAATTACCGTAGAATGTTCTTTTAAATTATTATTTTGATCAGTGTGCATAAATTATGTTGTGAAGGTTTTATTCCTGTTATTATTGCCGCCAATCTAACGTAAATAAACTAATTTAAAAAGTTGGTGTCATAAAAGAGGTCGAGACCACATGCACTGGCCACATTATTTTAATATACAAGCTTCTTTCTTTAGTATTACCGAACCTGATTTAATCCGAGGGAACCCAAGAGTTGCTAGAACCACCAGCAACAGCCCGATTTGTCATTATAGACCAGCCCACCACGACAAGATAGTTTTATTGAACCTGAGAACGAAAGAGTTTTACAAGCGATTTAATGTAATTAATTCAATAATTGTTGTAAATTAATTGTACACAAAAATATTCTGATATTTTACTTGTGATTACTTAACATTTACTAACACAATAGCATGTATGGTTTTCTACCACAGCGACAATTCTTTCAATTTATGATTAAGCTTCAACGAGATCAAAATATTAACTTCTAATTTTTAAATAGCTCAATTATGTTCTGTCTAGCGGTTTACATTAGGTAACAATTTTTATATATTAATAACAACATTCATTCCTACTTTTAGTTGGAATACAAATTTAGTCAAAAAGGTAATAAATATTAGCAATAAGATAAAAATCTTAACGTTTAGTATTGTTTTTGTTTTTGTTTGATATCTTGTCACATTATATCAATGAACACGATAGAACCCTTGCTTTAATTTACAACTCTAACAAACTGTAATAGCATTAATAATGACTTTCTAGCAAGATTATGTATTAACTTGTGAAGCTCACTAATTATCACGAAAGTTACGTCTTGTCATAATTAACATGCTGCAGATTCTCATGGAAAACAAAGAGATAACTGCAACCACAAAGCAAGATAAAGCTTCAAGTTTCGCTTATTCTGTTGATCATTAACGATATTAAGTAAACTGCAAACATTGTTTCGTTTTTAATGATATCACAAAATGTATGGTGCGTACAAATAAGTAGTATAAAAATAGCAAATTTACAACTTCCATTAATTTCATTTTTCTACAAGAATATATTACATACGGCTTAATCACGAAAGGCACCTTTTACCTTAATTATATTATTAAAGTGGAAACACATGAATTCATCTTGTTGATATATGAGGGTGGTTTAATAGAATAAGAAACTCGCTGCGAAGATACCAGAAATAGTTAATTTCAAAATATAAGAAATGCTTAATGTAATTTATTTTTGTTCCTTGCGTTTTCTTAGTATTGGTATTTTAGTATTCTAGTGTTAGTTCAAGCTTCAGTTTACTATAAATTATTTTTAACTCCTACGGAAGCAATTATAACTACAATGATTTGCTTAGAAACAAAGGGAAGTTAAGGAAAATCACAGTTCAAACTAATAGTGCAATAAGTGTGCCTAATAAAACTATTAGAGGCTGGAGAGAAAATGTTTGCTTTTGCTTTTAATACTTCCTGTCTCTGCTTTAAACTCTTTACTTAATTCATTAATTTTGATTACTATTTAGGAGCGATGTTGTTAACGTTCGGTTAGATTTATAAAGGAAACTGAGCTGTAACTTTTCTAATCTGTAATTTAAAGGTCTATTATCTTAATATACAAGTATTTATACTATTTTTAATTTGTAAATTCTTTATATAGTTATTTTAAATATTGTTATGATTTTCAAAGGCTACTGTATATAAAAGATAATAAGTTTGCATTAAATTGAAATTAAAAATTTAAAAAGACTGTTAAATAATGTAGTTTTATAGTAAAACGTACTCCTATGTACGATAGTCAAAAATAATATCAATTTGTAATAAATTGCTTAAGATTAATCTAAACAATCGCTAACAGTTGTACTTGTTACAAAGAACATGGTTGAAATTATGAGAAGCTGTGAAGTGAGGAGATTTTACATGAATAACTTATGCAACATACACACAGCAATATAAATACTTCCAAAAACCAATGCCACTTAGGACATCACTGGAAAATGTTATGACGATTCAGACCTCAGTGAAAAGTACACGAAGAATATAAAGAATTTGCATTCTGCTCGGTGATAACTCAATCATGCAGGAGTGGTTTTTAACGAAGCTCTTGGAAGTTTTGGAGGCTCTCGTCTCGATCTGTCTAACGGTCGGAATGTCGGTGAACTAACTAGTTTGCGGTGGACGTCGTTTGTGTAAATGACGTCGCTCGAACTTCGGCCATGAAACGAACTTTAATTAATGGTCGTTTCGGTCGTCGGCGGAATTAAAAAGATGTGTAACAATAATAATTTATTTACAAAAATAAATTAGCAATTGTAACATAAACAAAAATCAAAATTAAAATCACTCTAGTTCGGTACCAAAACAAATATATATCTCTCATAGCAGACAAGGTAAATTGTTTGCAATTGCTCGCGTGCGTATATTAAAATAGTATTTGCATGATGCGTGATGTGAAATTGCTGCGGAGTTCGGACAAGCGAAGAGCACAATGTTCCTTGGCTCGCTCAAGTGCTGCTCTGCTGATATTTGTAAATGTGAGATTCGGCAGTATGCTTTGAGGCCTGTATATGAACACGTTGTTGTCAGCGGCGGTCGGGGACGCAATTCATGCCTGGGCGGTCGGAGGCGAGGCGTTAGTGGGTACTCGCGACTTCGGTTGCCACACAGAACGGCGTTAAGGGTCTCCTATGAAAAGGCGGCGTTTGAAAACTAAAACTCAGCAATACATCTGCAAACGACGGTCTATTTCGTATGGTGAATGATCCCGGTACAGTGTAGCTGTGCGTCCGCTATCGCTACAACTAAACTCACGACGACGATGAAGGGCGTTTGGCATCGTTCACGAGCAGTTACAGAGCAACTTGTTTGTAATCGACCCAAAGGCGGTTTAGTTCTTAATCCGACGGTGGTAATGCCACCAACGCTCAGTTACGAAGGTTCCGGAGGTTAGATTATTCTAAACTCGGTCTATCTTCATTACAAAGCAACGAAGATTAGAGCGTCGTTCTAGAATCTCTGTATTCAGATCTCTAGCATACACTTCCAACGGTTTTATAGTATAAACGTCAATAAGGATTTTAACAGACTAGACGGGTCTAAAGGACGTTGCGTCAATCTTGCTGTAAAATTTAATAACAAATAACTTGACAGTAGGAAGGGGGTCACTTTGGCTTGCGAAAATTTCTGGGACCGTAGAAAAATGCTTATCAGCGTCGGCTTATGTGATGTCACCGCTTCAGGCAAGTGCTAGTTAGTTTTGCACACCTGTCGCGGCCGAGTTAATGCCCTAGAAACTCGAACACGCATGGGCCACGCCCATGGCTCGGGAAGGCCCGTCCAGCATTTCAAGGCGTAGTCGGGCATCTTAAGTTGTAGTCGGGCATCTTAAGACGTTATCGGGGTGTTGACATTGTCGTCAACTTTGAAGCTTACTATTTGAATTTTCCGCGCAGACATCTTGAAATTCCCCCACCATCTCGCATCCGCAATCATCTTGAATAGACAGAGAGATCTACACAGATGGAAAGACGGCCATATTGGGCGATGATGCGCTAGCGACGTCACATTTTTTAATTCTCCAGGGATTTGAACTCGAGTACCTTTTGCTGGTATCTAGCCTGTAAACGGCAACACACACTACACCACGAAGCATGCTGATAATTCATATGTTATAACATCTATGTTTACGTTACATTTTTTTAATTCTGCAGGGATTTGAACTCGAGTATTTTTGCTGACATCTAAGCCTGTAAACGGCAATACACACTACACCACGAAGCATGCTGATAATTCATATGTTAGAACTTGTATTTATAACACCTATGTTGACGTCATATTTATTTTAATTCTGCAGGGATTTGAAATCGAGTATTTTTGCTAGTATTTAGCCAGTAAGCGGATGTTCGCACTGGCCCACAAACCATAATCACGAATATTGTTTCAAATGTCGCATAAATACTGCTGATAAACATTTTACCATTTATTGTAATCTAACTTATGTCATGTTGTTTTTAAAATTATGCCAAACCTCCTAATACTGTCCAGAGTCAAATTAAAAGTCCAAAGTGAAGTTAGTTGTCCTACAATTTTCCCATCTAATAATAAATAAACGAATATTTAAATTTTATTGTAATGCTCAGGTAATTAAAAAATACATATTTATAAATAATCTCACAGAACCTGATAAGGCGAGCCGGCGCCGTTATCGTTAGTTTTTAGTCTGGTAATATAGCTATCTCTCTCTCTAATACATTGGTTTATATGCAGCTATCTCACCTTAAGCAGAATGTTACCAACATAGATGAAAGAAAATCACTAGATTTAGTTATAAAACTAGATTCTAGGGGTTTTTCGAGGAGTGCCACCAGATTTAGTTATAATATTTACACGAGAAGAATGGCACCAGATTTAGAGGGAAATTTGAAAAATATCTAATCCACAAAATTGAGGAAAATGACGGTCTTTGATACAATTGCGAGGTTTGCAAACTCGTCTTAACGATGCATCTAGGCCATTCTCGATCCTTCGTAAAGAAACACACAATTTCATCCTAGCTATTTTCAATGTATCAAAGGAACAACAGGCTAGGCGATACTACATAAACTAGGATTTGAAGTGTCTACAGCAAGAAATAATTAAGCACGGTACAG
>JAHWXV010020732.1:0-22830 GCA_024586415.1 Phrixothrix hirtus
GGGGGGGGGGGGGTAATGGGACTTTTGGTACAGTCTGTATGACTGCTGTAATCCATTCACATCTGTATTTATATACCTCCTAAAATATGTGTCATGGCGCAATTCTTTGATACATAAAATACGACTTGTACTTCCTGAGAACTATTTACATTGTTTACATAGTTCTTAATAATTGCGTAAACGTTTCTATAGTATATTTTATTGACTTGTTACTTTATTATTGAGATATCATAATTTTGTAAAATAGGGGACTGTACCATCACAATGTCAATCATATCTAAGTCATTACATAAGACACTTCAAATAAATCAAATAAATCATTTTAGATACTAATTCATCTATGAGTATTGCAATACTTATATACTAAATAAGTTTAAAGGTTGCTCTTTTGGTATTGCAGTTGAGCATTTTTTTTACAATTAGCGGTTGGAGTATTTGTGGTTTAAGGGTGGTTTACTCTGACTATGAAATGAAAAGTAAAAGATTTATTTTTGCAAACATAACCAACCATTACTGAATTAAATTTAAATCAACTGTATAGATTATACTATGGCACCAATTTATTTGATTCGTATACGTTTTTCAACACAAAAACCACTCCCTTTTAGGGGTATATCTCGAAAGGGATTAATTTTTGCGCCATGTTTAATAAAACCTTCTTACCCTCATTGTTAATTATTTCAATACACTTTATGAATTGAGTGGTTTACCTCTTCGTTGTTAAACACATATGGGGCATACAAGAACCAAATTTTAATTACGATTAATAAGATTCTATAAACACATCGATATTGTTTTAGCTGTCTATACTATATATTGCTTTCAAAAGAAATCCTTTATAATTGAGGGTACATTTGCCATTTTTAATTTTTCCCAGGCGTGGCTTTCACACTCACAGTAACTTACTAGTACGAAACAAATCGCGTTTTCGTTTCCTAATATGAAGAATGTTTTAATGTTTGTTTCATTAAAGTCGGCATATTCTTCTATTTGAAACCGACAATGTGGCCCAAAACAGGTCCAACTTTAGAGGTGATTTTTACCGCTTGAAACCGAATTATCGCAGATAAAAGAAATATGAGTAACTTGTACTTTAATTGTCTACCGTATATCCAATTTTCATCAAAATTGAAGGGGATACTTGGGGATGGTTCCTTGTTAGAAACCTTATATTAAATGAATTAATTGAAGATACACAATCTTCGCTCAGTTACATAATAGTTTGATCTACTGCCAACAAATTAACGGTAAATTTTAGTAAAACTAACCTAACAATTCTGGATTATTAGGTAAAATACATGTAGATAATCATATATTAAACAACCAACTATCGTGGACAATCCATAGCCATTAATTTATAAAAAAAATTATATAAAATCGTGTTTCTTTTATTGTGGATGAATAAGTTTTCTTACATTAATATCTTAATATTTTGAAAATTCAAAAGAGGATTAGTAGAGTAATAGAAAGCTTAGATTATGCCCAATCCTGTATACAATCTTTCCAGAGTCATAGCGTAATGGCACTAAATAGCTTGCTTATCTACGAAACACTTTTATACACTTACAAAACTAAAAATTCAACTAATTCATTGTCGTAACACTCGAAGCTCGCAAAGTTAAGGCTAGATTTTCCACGTGTTCGTCTACAAAGATTCATATTTATATGCCGGTATTCAGCTATTATAGACTGCCAAATACATTCAAGATTACAATGTATGTGACCCTTTAACACTAATAAGAAATTACCTCAGAGAAAGTGTTTTTTACACAATAGATAAATATTTATCAAAATAATTAAAATTAATGACAAGAAGTTATGGTTCACTATATCCTTCTGGAACAATTTTCTACAATAATGTTAAATGCTATGCCTTATGTATAAAGTCTTTTTCTACTTACCTACTTACATCTGGATATCTTCAAATAGATTGCTGCTACGAAATCGTTCATGAAGGAATTATCAAAATGCTGAAGCATTGTTGATACGGTCTTCTCCAAAAGCTTAAAACCGCTGCTCTAGGTTGAAGTCAAAGTTAGAGAATATTTTATTGCACATACTATTGTTGACAACGATCATTGGTGATCCAGAAAAATAAGACAAGGCCAAGAAATAGATACAGATCTGAAATTGCTCCTGAGATGGAAGAACGGTGATCGAAGACCTGCATGAAAAAAAGTGGCAACATTTAATATATGCGTTAAAGCTTACTGGGTTAAATACAGATCCAGGACGGTCGTTTGGAGAGAACCCAGGAAAAAGAAAATGAAACTGAGGAACAAATGCAGTCGATAATTTTAAAAAACAGATTGTCAATGATTTTGCGACAGTTACATGATGATCCATCAAGAAGTCTTATGGATGTGAAGAAGGCACTGATATAGGTTTGCAAGCCATTTTATTGTGTAAATTGAAAAGAAAATGTTAAGAAATGTTGCCGAAGGTGTAAAACACGCACTTCAGGGAACGGTCACCTTGAAAGTCGAAAAGCACCGATGAAACCGTATAACGTAGACAGACCCTTCTGCTCGTTCCCTGAAACAGCAGTAGGAAATAAATACATCTCAATGGTGATGGATTATTTTAGTAAGTGGACCGAGTCATACACTCTATCAAATGAAGAGGCAGTTGTAGTAGCCGACACAGCAATGAAGGGTCTCTTTAGCTGTTTAGGATTTTCATTATAGTTGGGAACGAAATTTCACCTAAGCCATATCCGAAGACCTTGTCAATTGTTTATAATTCGGAAGACCAGGGCCACTGCCCCTCATCTGCAGTTATATGGGACGGCCAAGCGCATGCTCGAGCTATGGGGAAATATTTGTTGAAGATAGTCTTAGATCATCGAGATTGGTAGAGATATTTACATTTATTTTTTATAGTGAATCAATCGACTGTACTGCACAAAACAGACGAAGCCTCATCTAAAGCATAGTTTCACCGTAAGATACGACTACCACGTGATAAGTTCAGTAGTAGGTCCCCAAAAGTGAAAAATTCCAGAAGTGAATACGCTGACAGCCTTTGGCGGAAGCAGAGTTCTATATATGTTCAAGTACTCGACAACATTCAGATTGCTTGCAATAGCATCAAGGTCCCGTGTTATGTGAGTTCTAAACCTGAAAGTTACCAACCCACTGACTTGATATGGTTGCACTAGCTGCAGTGACTACAAGACCGTCACTCAAACTACAATGACCTTGGGAAAATCCTTATGAAGAATTGAGCAAAGATCAACGATTTATTACTGGATTTAGAAGCTAACCTAAGCAAAATCTATAGTAGTAAAAATGAATCACAGCTCCGCACATTGGTAAGAATGCAGATCAGGGACTACCAGAGATTGACGTTAAAGATATGGAAGTTGAGAGTGAAGAAGTATCTTTTCCACATTTCTTGGTATAGTTCTTAAGATTTCCAATCCCGATTTGGTGTTACCACTAAACAGTATATGAATCTCTTTAGTGTAGCTGTAGAGTATCTTCTCGCATAGTATATTGCCACAGATCTACGAATTTCTAGTGGTATTGGCAATTAATTTAGGAGGTGATATAGTAGTACAGAGTAAATATTGCGGCAGACGTTAGAAGTGTATGCGAAGCATCTACAACTTTATTATGAAGGTAATGATCACTTCATAGTTCATGTCACGAAGTCCTGTGGGAGTTATGGAATTAGCGCCGTATCGACGGTGACAAAAAGTTTGCTATATCAAAAGAGTAACTTAACTGGCGAGTGGCGTACATCATGATAAAGACAGGTCACCCAAGTGCTGCTGAGTAATGGGAATCTAAGCAATGTTCTGCCAAATAAGAAAACTATGAATTGCGGTTTAGGCATACAAACATGGCAGATTTCGTCATGTATTATATTATCTAGTAACCTATAGATTGAAGTTGCTGCCTCCCGTAGGGAGAAATCTAACAAAATTAGCAATGATGTCTGTAATGAGTAACTCAGTAAAATTTCCCGTGATGTGTTGCATCCCAAATTAAATTATGTAACTTAAATGAGTCATAATATCCAAGACCTTAAGGAATATTCTAGAAGTTATAGTTTTGATATACATAGATGAATCGCGGCTTTGTTTGATTAGTTCTGCAATTCACATTTAAGTGTAAGATACTGAAGGATAAACTATATTTTAAAAGAAATATTTGAAATTTATATGTGAAGAACTATAATTAGTTGTAAATTTGAATGAATTAGTTAGGCAAATAAATAATTAATAACTTGCCAGCTTTGTTTCATTAATATTTAAATTTTTTTCAAAGATGGTGTAAAAATATTCGAATTAAGTGAAGGTGGCTCTGCTTGATAGGTATTTAAAGTAAATAAGAATTCGAAAATTGTTCGCGAAGAGGAACACATTGAGCCTTCACCGAGTGCGCACGTATATGTCTGACTGCTCATATGTTCTAAAGATACTATAGCTTACGCCCCTTCTGCTTGCTGAGGTGGGTTGGTTGTAGTATCCTCACCTGCGAATTGTGTCTATGTTCGATAGTACCTACGGGTGTTTGATAGTGAGAACAACTCCACATGCAATGCCTGTGCGACGGAACAGCAACGCCGAGTAGTAATCGACGAATCAAATTGGTATAATCCAAAGTATTTTGAAGTTGTGCAAGCTTTGAAAGTCACGTCAAGTTTCGATGCGGCAACCGCTGCAAATAAACTTATAGTAGCCGAAATCAAATTCTCCTCTGAAGAGAAGGCGAAATTATTCACGGTCAACGAAGTGCGTGATTCAAAGAGGGAGTGCGACGTCGACGGATTCACAAAGGTGAAGCGCAAAAAGCAGACGAAGAGGGTGATCGAAGTGCCTGCAACTCCGATAGAGACGGAAAACACTTTGAGATCTTGGAAAAAACGCGTCAGCAAATCAAGTCACCACAGCCGCACCTAAAGCCGCGATCCCGCCTATCATTCTCTGCTGCAAGGAGAAGTGGCCTGAGGTCGCTGCTATGCTTCAAGTTAAAGGCATAGCAGTCCTCACGGCAGGTAACGTAACGTCCGGAATCAAGGTCAACCCGGTAACACCTAATGATCACCACTGCATCAAAGAACTCCTTGACAAGCCACTGAGTGTTCTTATCAGGGGGCTGCCGTACGAACTGAGCGACGAGGTCATTCTTGACGACCTCGTGCTATGCGTTCGTCGAATGCGGAAGAGCCCTAGCAAGATCCCAATGCCGCTCAACTACGAGGAATTGAAGAATGAAGACCAGGAAAAAGGGATCTTCCAGACGAAGGTGGTGCTTCACCTAGAAATGAGCATCGAAGTGCCACGTCTTAAAACCAACAAAATCTCGGCCATCGATGCCATAGGTGTGCGTTAAGTGTGGGGTTGGACATCTCAGCAGCAAGTGTGGTAAGACTAAGACGACCTCAGCAACGTGGACAAACTGTGCTGGGGCCCACACCGCCAGCTAAAAAGGGTGCTCGAGGTACCCTCGTGCATCAAACGTAGTGAACCCTATGCGAGAGGACGTATTCTACGCTGAAGTTCGCTAGAGAATTACCTCCAAACAAAACGCGAAGTGCTAACGCGAACCATGAGGTCCAAGAAAGGAGAGGAGCTTCCTTCCCGATCCTGGATATAAATATCATCACACAAGTAGACAGCATCCTTGTCGAAACTACGCGTGATGCAGTTTGCTTCGCGGAGGGGCTGTGGAAGATCCTTCGGTGCCTGTCGGGGATTTTCAAAATTACCGGCATTCACAATTCTCAGCCGGGAAGCCGCTTGTTGGCAAACAAAAATATAATTCAGATTGAAAACAATCAGCACGAAGGTGTTAGATTTGCTATCTTAGTATACCGTAAACCATTAGTTCATCGTTCAAAATTGTTCGCAAGAGATATTTTAAAAATATTTCTGAGCAACTTCAAGCAAATCGACAAGTGTCGTAATTATTTCTTAAAAAATAGCCTAATAATGTAAAAATTTAAAGCTAGTAAAATTAATGCTATTTAACAAAAAAAGAAATAAGAAAATTTTCGTTTTAGCAAAATATTTCATAAACTAAAAGAAATCGATTAAAATGCACAACATTTGAAGTTAGAATGAAATTTCTTAAGACATCCTGAATTGAACCGACCTTCTAAGACTTATTTATATCCGAGATAGCAATGCCGATGTATCGAATTCGTATTTTCTCTTTGTTTAATTACAAAAAGTACGTTTATTCACGTTTATTATATAGTAATGTACGATTTTCTAACTTTTTAGAGGTTCGAAAGTGAGTAGTTGTTTACCGATTTACTTTCCAACCGGTTGGAAGGTGCTTAATTTCCACCCGGCAAATGCATAGCAACAATTGTTATTTTAGATTTACCACGTGTATTATAACGACACTTGTCATCAATGACGGCAAGTGTCAAAAAATTATTAAACGCTTATTATTAATTTTATAAATAATGTAAACTATTGAAGGGTATTTTGAACGATTGTGAATAAAATAGTATACAAATCTCGGCGGAAGTATTATTTCTCTCTCTCGAGAAATAGTTTACCTCAGCCTCACCGCCACGGCAAACTATTTTTTTTTCTCGAGAGAAGTGAGATACTTTTCGCCTCGGTTAGTAATAATACTATTGTTTCAATTTCGTTGCTAACAGATAATTTGCTATCTCAAACCTATTTATTTACATGATAACAATATTAAAGACACTGATTTTAGAAATGTTATAAAATGACGAAAATTTAACAAATACTCGTATTCAATAACTTTGCCTAGTGTTATACCTTTCCTTCAGAAATAAAAGCAAAATTGACTTGCTACACATGGTGAGCACATATAACTGTAGATAGCTTTAAAAGAAAAGTTCTCAAAAATGCAGTTAGTTATTCGGTTAATCAAATAGATAACGGACATAATGAAAAATGTAATTTTTTAAGTACTTCCATTGTTATAATTAGCTATTCAAACTCATTTCTTTCTGAAAGTGTTGTACTCCGGAATAACTCAGTAGGGACTTTAGCGATAAAATGAACTAGGTAAAAATTTCTTGCACTTCTTATTTCTTTATAAATGCATATAGTTATTCCATTTCCTATTTTTTGCTTTTATAACTTCAATTGTTTACATGAAAAGGAAAGAAATTAAACACTGCATGTCTGATTCAATAACTGTTTGGGTTTTAATCACATTTTGTGAATTGTGTTAGTTATTCTTGTATTAATCAAGTGAGTTAATTATAGATATTTGAAAAAGCAAGACTGCTTCATATAAAAAATTTTACCAACGAAATACCACGAAAACCGAATACAAAATGATTTAAAAAGCGCAACTTTATATTAATTTTTTTTATGAAGTTTTATGATGAAAATAAACAATAGGTAACTAATAAGCTATTGTTAGGCTTTTTTCCTGAAGTTTTTAAATCTTAAAAACGAGCTGGTATTTGTGAAACATAATAATCCGGTGGTACAAGAATTGACTTCTTGAAATTTCTTCTGGGTTACCAACTTCATTTTTTAAGGGAACCATCACGAATCGAAAAAAACATGATTTCCTAACAGAAGATATCCCTAAGAAAATAAAAACCTTCACTAAATAAAATTTGGATATAAAATCAGATTTTAAAATTATTAAAATTCCCAATTTATTTAAAATTGAATAATTTAAAGATTATTTAAAGTCAATACAATTAACTTTAAATATAATATAAATTGTTTAATTTTAATTTTTGGTCTGTATAAAACGAAATCTAACTATCACGATTAATTGGAAAGTACGACAGCTACAAGCATTTAAAAAATTATTTGATTAGTAGATAGATCAAAAATTCTAATTTTTTTTTGTCTAAATATATAAAACAATTTTCAATAATTGGTATTTCGCCCTAGGTAAATATAAGCCTTAATTGCAAAATAGTAATTTTTAAATACCCAATTCTACAAATAAATCTGAATAATAACATTACTATCAACAAATATTATTTTTGATTTTATTTAGTGAATGAACTGCATTTGGATTAATTTTTAAGGGCTTTTATAAAGAAAAACCTGAGAAACTTAAATACTTTTCCAGTTGTCCACTTTATGTAGGTCAAGGGATTAGTGTAAACTTCGTCAAACTTATAAAGAGTTAATACTTGACCAATTAAATCAATTACAGGTCGAAAGAACTATAATGAGACAGCTTTACTTTCAATAAAATAAAAGAAGGAACTGAAATTAATTTTTAGCTTCCCAATTACTTTGATGTACAGTAATAATTATCTGGCAACTGAACTAATATAATACGCAAATGTTATTAATAAATTAAATAGCCGTTTAAGCAGTTTGCAACATTAATCATATTTATTTAATATTTTCTTTTGATGTGAGACAACACACGACTTTCTCTTACGCACATAGATATGCCAATATTGTCTACAAATGATTAGATTATTGTCTTCGTATATTTTAGAAACGATAATTGTAACGGCCACTCATCCAAGTTACTAGACAGGCGAAAGGCTGCTTAACTTTAGAAATTTTCTCTGATAACTTGCTTCAACACATTTTTTCAGAAAAACCTGTTAAGTTCACATAATGGGGCATTAAATACATAATAAACGTAACACATTTAAAATAAAAGTTATAACTGTTTTCGAGAAAATCCCAACAAAACTTAAAAATCGGAAGAATAAACTGGCACTTCGGGTCATTCGATTTTACCTATATTCTTGATGTCTCATGTGCAGAAGATACAAAACCTAAATATTCAATTTCATTCATTTATCATATTTAGTTCACAATTAATACACTAAGTACTTCCGGTTACTAGATTTAGAAAATGTACAAAATACAGCTTAATTCATATAAAACGGAATGAAGTAGCTAAGAAACGTACCAAGTTTTTAAAAAATCGTTATAGCCGATTTCAATAAAATCGCAAAAAACGAAAATTCGGAAATATCTAAATATGACAGAAACAAAATGGAACTTTCGGTTATTCGATTTTAACCAAATGCTTGATTTGGCATACCAATGCAGTTATAGCTCAAAATATAAATTCTCATTCAGCTAGAAGCTTTAGTTTCATAGTTACTTTATTTTGAGTTAACGGTGTAGTACTTCCCGTTACCTACTGATTTTTTTGAAGAAATTGTGTGTGTGTGTGTGTGTGTGTGTGTGTATGTGTGTGTGTGTGTGTGTGTGTGTGTGTGTGTGGGTGTGTGTGTGCGTAGGTATGTATGTGTCTATGCATGTGCGCAAGCGTGTGCGCCTGAGTGCGCGCGTGTGTGCGTTAGCGTAGTAGCGTGCACGTGTGGGTGCGTTCGTACGTGCACGCGTGCGAATGTGAATTCGTGCACGCGTGCGTTCCATGCGTACGTGCGCACATGCTCGTGTGAGTGCATACACGCGTGCGAGCGTGCTTGCGTACGTACCTGCCTGCATGCGCGCGAGACTGCTTGCGTACGTACCACCCAGCGTGTGTGCGTGCCGGCGTGAGCGAGTGCGTGCGTGAGCGTGTTTCCCGTATGCGTGCGTGCCCTGCGGACGTGCGTGCTTGCGTGCGTGTCTGCCTGCGTGTGTGCATGCGTGCGAGACTGCTTACGTACGTACCCGCCTGCGTGTGTGCGTGCCTGTGTGAGGGCGTGCGTGCGCGCGCGCATACGCGCGTTCCGCGGGTGCGTGGGTGTTTTCGTGGGTGCATGTTTGCCTTGCGTACGTTCGTGCGTGCTTGCCTGCATGCGTGCATGAGCGCACGAGTGCGTGCGTGTGCGCGTGTGTGCGTGCGTACGTGCGTGCGTGCGTGCGTGGGTGCGTGCGTACGTGCGTGCGTGTGTCTGTGCGTGCGTGCGGTTGTGCGTGATGACGTCTGGGTGAATAAAATATTTTGAAAACGGAAAGTCGTAGATAAATAAAATTTTATATTTAAGTTTGTATCCACTCTCGCACGCGGCCACAACAATTTCACCAAAATTTAACAACGAAATTTGTCACTATACTCTTGTGATTCTTTGGTTTTTCACGATTTTCTCCAAATCGGCTATAACGATTTATAATTTTGGGGATATTTAATGGCCTTAAGTATAGTCTAAGCTATTTCTCAGAAACTTTTCCGTAAATTGAGTAACCGAAAGTAGCTACACCGTTAACTTAAAATAGAATAACTATGAAACTAATGATGAATGAAAATTTATATTTGTATGGCCATAACTGCATTGATATGCCACATCGAAAATTTGGTCAAAATCGAATAACCGGAAGTTCCACTTTATTTCTGTCATTTTTAGATATTTTCCGAATTATTATTTTCCGCGGTTTTCTTGAAATCCGCTCTAACGTTTTTTACAACTTAGTACGTTTCTTAGCTACTTCATTCATAACCAAGTTATCATAGAAAATTTCCGGAAGTAAGCAGCCTTTCGCCTGTCCAGTAACTTGGACGAGTGGCCGTTACAATTATTGTTTCCAAAATAAACGTCGACAACAATCTAATCATTTGTGGACACCATTAGCATATCTATGTGCGTAAGGGAAAGTCGTGTGTTGTCTCATATCACATATTTTTTGTTAGTTTTATTAAAGTTAAAAAAGTACAACTTAAAATTGCTAAAACTGTTACTAAAACGCATCTAACGTCTGTATTCATTTACACTATCGCTCATAATTATTTTCCCACTCATATATTATTGTACAGTTTTAAAATTATTGCACTTTCCTTTCCTATATTTAAAATAAAAATACTTTAAACACTTTAATTCAATGACTGAAGAAAAATTAGTTTTATACTGCCTTATTTAAATTATTATTGACCATACTCTGCTTTTCAGGCAAGCAAAACGTGTTATAGGTTAATTACTGGTTGAGAAAAAAATGTTTTCTTATTTTGTCATAAAATACATTAATTGAGTTGAAAATTTAACTGTTTGTTCATTTAAAGAACAAAATGGATATTACCATTACCGTTACCATACCGTTAAAATATCTTCAATAAAATGTCTAACTAAATCACCATTGTTTTGAATACATAACTTAGGACGACTGATGATGGATGCATAGATTCCACCGAAAAAACTGGCATTTGCACAAATTTCTTTTGCATCTACTTCAATTCGTACATGTAGATGTGCTTCAGTAGCCACTTCATTCGAATACACTAGTGTTTTAAAATATCCCCAAATACAAAGATCATATTTCACACGTAACGCAAACTAAACACATTAATGTCTTCCATTCAGAACTTATTTATTTCATATTTAACTGAGCCTTTGTGAATAAGTAAGTAATTATGTAGTAGGGTCCTTTGAAAGCAGGGATTTAAAAGGAGTAAAATAAAAACAAATTGTTAGGTGATTCAACTTTTGACGCATTTTACATTATTAATTTCTCTTACCTATATGAAATATAGTATAGAGAGAGTATTGTTTTCGCCCAAAATTTTAGATTACGAAATTTGAGCGGAAATACACGTTCTCGGGACCATGAGTCAAAAAATCACACATACACGCACGTACACGCGCACGCGCGCACTCACGCACTCACGCGCGCACGCACGCGCAAACGTAGGCAGATGGTACCATTAAGTCTGTGCACGATCTAACTCTGCGCTAGCAAAGGAATATAAGAAAACAGTGGAAAATGAGTGCTGGAAGGTATAGAGTGAAACAAAAAGTTATTACAGAAGAACTTCTGCAGGGTAAGAAAAATTCAACGCCACCAATAGCGGACAAACAAGTAGAAAACCTGCCCCTACCTTTATTGCCGCTACTTAGTTCAGCACAAGCCAAACGCCGAGCTATTACTGCTAGAAAAGAATCACTCGTAACAGGTTGCAAATAAATAAGCCAATGAAACAAAAAGGGCAAATAATAATCAGTTTACGGTCCAATTTACAATTTTGTCAAAAAAAGTTATACAAATTATAGCAGAAAATATATGGTATTGATAATAGTCCAAGGTCCAAAATCGAGTAAATGCTAAAAAGAAATTGTACAAAGGAACTAAAGGAACTGTTATTATTTGGTAAAGTAATGAAACGAGAGTTGAAGGAAAATTCGCAAAAACTGAAAAACCAAAAGAAGACGCAGGTTTTTGCTGCTGCGGTTAGTGGTAATTTTGAGAAGTATAATGTGTTGGTAAAAGAAAAGGTTTATTCACCTAAACGAAAATCAACATTACAGGAAAACGTACTTGGATACACCACACAAAGGAAGAAAAAATAAAATTTCTAATGAGGTCAAACAAAAAATTATAGGATTTCTTGAACAAGACAATTACAGTAGAATATGTTCTGGGCAAAACAACAAAAATAAAACACAAAAAGCGTAAGCAAAAACGATACCTATTGGATTCCATGCGAAATCTTCATAAGAAGTATGTTAAGGAAAACGAGTTTATTAGTTATTCAACATTTTGCAAGTGTTGACCATTTTGGATCGCAGAACCTTCAGTCGAAGACCGCGATACTTGTCTGTGTATACTGCATGCCAACTTCGAACTTCTCATACAAACATTTAGTAAATATAAAATCATTAAAGTCAGTAATATCGACGCTTTCTTGAACGTGCGTGCGTACGTGCGTGCGTGTGTGCGTGAGTGAGTACGTGGGTGCGTGCGTGTGTGCGTGCCCGCGTGCGTGCGTGCGTGCGTACGTGCGCGCGCACGCATGTCGGTCCAATTTCTAAAAACATGCCTTTAGGATGCAGAGGACCTGAAAACGTGTATTTCCGCTAAAAACTGCACATCGAAAATTTTAACTGAAAACGAATTTATACTATATTTCATATAGGTTAGGGAAAGTAAAAATTACAATTTATTATAAGAAATTAAAGAATCAGACATGAAAACGAGAAAAAAAACTCAGATTATTAGATACTTAGATTATCAAAGCTCTAACTACTGAAACTCTATTTTACATATGTACATAAATATAAAGGATTTGCTGCATCTTGATTGAAAATATAGTTCATCACATAAATAGTTTATTCAAAATAATTATATTCATAATAAAGCTATAAATAATAATAAAAACAAAAAAGCTTAAATTATTCATCAAGGAGATTCAGTCTTGTGTTTATAAGCTACAATCCATGGATGCTTTAAAATTGCATCTAAACCTAAACGTTTACTTTCATGAACAACTAATAAATTAGATATCAAATGTTTAGCAGTTTCAGAAATAAAAGAAGGATATGTCACTATAGCGCTACTTATTTTTTTATAGGTTTCATCAAAACAGCTTGATTCAAATGGCGGTTTCCCAACTAAAAATTCATAACAAAGAACACCAATACTCCAAATATCAACCGCTTCATCGTACGTTTTCCCATTAACCATTTCCGGACAAAGATAATGCAAAGCTCCACAAAGAGTTGCTCGACGAGAAGATGGTGCATGCACTGGCCATCCAAAATCAACTATTTTAATTTCACCTTTAGCTCCCAGTAAAAGATTTTCTGGCTTTATATATCGATGAATTGCCTTTTTTGCATGACAATACTTTAAAGTATTTGCAATTTGAGCTATATACTGGCTGATTTTTCTTTAGAAAATCGTTTTTTTTCCGATGCTAATAATTCCTTATAAGAATCACCTAAAACAGTTCAAATATTTTAAATTTCTAATACTAAATTTAATGTGCTTAATCCTACACGATTACATTTAGGCGCATATTCTAATATCAAATATACTTTAGCTTCGTCGTGAAACTATTGGGAGGCCTTAAATGACATAGAATTTCAACTTCACGTATAATTTGATGTTCACTTTTGTAGTTTTCAATGGTTTCTTTAAAGAAAACATTTAGAGCAACAATATATTTTGACGATTTTTCTCTAGCTAAGAATATATTTCCGAATTTTCCTTTGCCTAGTGCTTTGCAAGAGTCCATCTATGTATAGCAGTTGATTTTTGCTCATTATTTACTTCCTTATTTTCAGAAACTCTTGTTGATTTAACTGTTTCAGTTTCAATATTTGATTTCTTTTCAGCCGGCTTTGGTATTTGCTCTGCTTGGCTATTCTGAGTACATAAAACTTTTGCCAGATTAGTCCTTGAATCAAGTTTATCATCTGCATGTTGCAGATTATTTGTTAATCTTTTGTTACATTTTTCATCAATAGAATTTGGGTTTTAATTTTCTTTATTCGTATTTATTTTAACTTTAGTTGTTAAGGTTTTAGGATTGCAGCTAATTGATCGTTGAGACATATTTACAGATAAAACGAAAAATTGCACTTAAAAAATTAAGTAATGTTAAAATCAGTTACAATGTCAAACTGACAGTTGTTAAAATTTGCTCTACAAAGTTTAAAAACCTAGTAACGGTTTAAATTCGGCCATCTTCGTATAACGACAACTAGCAACGATGACAACTATTTAATTTTGTTGACTAGCTGGGAGACGTTTAAATTTTACAACCTAATGCGTCTAAGAGCCACTTTACACATGCAAGAATTACTCTAAAAATAATAGCGAGAATTTTTCGAAAAATAATCAGCATATGTTTGTCAAGTCAAAAGGCATATTTTTAAATAACTCAAATAACGATTGGAAGATTCGAACATCTCAAATGTCGCTTTTGAATTGTTCGAGAACTAGTTCTAGTCCGTTTGGAAATCACCCGACTTTGTTCGAGCACTGGGGGCCTATTCTTGACCACTCGCAGTTTGGTCGTACACGGTATCGTGAGAGTGGGTTTACGAACGAACGCTCTTACAATTTGCTATTGTTGAGCAGTCGCCGCGAACACTCGTTCTTACATTCGTAGATGAACGATTACAACATTTGGCAATGAAGCATTTATCAATTCCACTAATTTCATGTTGTTTATAAATTATAATTGTAATGGATGCAACACCTCTAAACTAATATTTAGTGGTTATGTTAAAGTTAGAAGACTGTAAAAGTTGAATTAAAAATCAGCATGAATTTTCCGATAGTCGAAACATTGTTATTTACTGTTCATGATTCATTGTAACCGGATCTAAACGATAATACATATCGACTACATGGATATTTGTCAATTTTCTTCAATGCCGCAATTAACAATTCGTCCATTATAATATATTTCTAAAGCAAATTTTTAATTCAATTGTATTGATAACACTTCTAAATACAAATATTGTTTATTTAAACTCAACTATACTTAAGAGATAAATAAACATATCAAGAAATAAAATGACAACAATAATTGGCAATAAATAAACAATTCATACTCAAATAACAAGAATTACAACGAAACGTCCACAAAAATATATCCTACGAAATGAAATGGAAACTATTGGTGGTTAGGTTAAAGTTAGAAGAATGTAAAAGTTGAATTAAAAATCAGCATGTATTTTCCGATAGGCGAAACATTATACACATAAAGAGGCATTAAATACATATTAACGGTAGCTGATTTTAAAGAAAATGTTATAGCTGTTTTCGAGAAAATCGCAAAAAAACTTAAAAATCGAAAGCATAAAGTGGCACCTCTGGTCATTAAATTTTAACTAAATCGTTGACGTCTCATGTGCAGAAAATAAAAAACTTCAATATGGAATTTCAAAAACTCGTTATAGCGATTTCGAGGAAATCTCGAAAAACCAAAATTGACAAGAGCAAAGTGGCACTTCCGGTCATTAGATTTTAACTAAACTCTTCACGTCTCGTTTGTAGAAGATAAAACCTTAAATATAGAATTTAAAAAAATCGCGAGAGCCTAGTTCAAGAAAAAATGACAAAAATAAAGTGGAACTTCCAGTTATTCGATTTTAACCAAATCCTTGATTTGGAATTCCAATAAAGTTATGGCCTCAAATATAAATTTTCATTCAGCTAAGACTTTTAGTTTCATAATTATTTAATTTTCAGTTAACGGTGAAGGAACTTCCGGTTGCTCAATATACGCAAAAGTTTCTGAAAAGCAGTCTAAACTATATGAAAGGCCATTACAATAAAGTTTAAAAAAATTGTTAGAGGCAATTCGAGAAAATTGCGAAAAACCAAGAAATGACAAGAGAGAAGTGGCACTTCCGGTTGTTGAATGTTGGTCAAATTGTTGTGGTCGCGTGCACATGCACCCACACACGATCGCACGCACCAAAGCGCCCACTAATGCGCCACGCATGCACGCCCGCACGTACGAACGCACGTACGTACCGGAGCACGCGAGCGCCACGCGCGCACGCACGTACGCACGCTCGCACGCACGCACGCACGCACGCACGCACCCACACACCCACACACACACTCACATAAACACCGACCAATTTCCACAAAACGGTTTTCGTACTCAGGGGACACAAAAACGCATATTTCTACTAAAATGGCGATATAGAAAATGTTGGTTGCAAACAATACTTTGCCTTTTAGGTTTATTTTCATATAGAGTAAGGAAAAGTAATAAATACATGTATCAAAGTGTATAGTACTGGAATGTTAGATTTTATTAGTTTGTACAAGGGTAGAGTTAAAATGAATTCGGATGAAGTAGATAACGATAGGTACTGCAAATTTTAATAATATTCACACGAGCTTGGTTTAAATTATTTATGTAACTTTTTGAATTCCATTTTTTTAGTACGCTTGCAGTACAGTAAAAGTCAATAAAAATCTAAAGACGAACTTTAGCATAATCTTAACATACCATTACTAAATACTGTATTCATTTCTAATATAATGACATCTCAAGTATCAAACGAAAATGTGAATACCTTTGTAGCCGTATTCGCCGGGGAATTCTCTAGTTGGTGGAAAAGACGCTGGCAACGCTCTCGCTGAGAACGGGCCAGCGATTCTCCGAACAGGTAAATATGACCACGGCCGTAATTACACCACCAGCTCATTTTCCTCACACCTAGAAATGTGGATTTTCCAAAGTATTGCTTTATACCTATACCTATAATTTAGAAATCTTAATAATTCAAAATGTATCCCTTTTGCTACCATTTGTATAGTGCATCCAACCAGGCATAGAGGAGAAACTTGTTTATCATTGAATTGTATTCTTTATAAAAAATTTCTGCCAAACCACATTTACAGCCGCAGCGCCAAAATTTCCTTACCTGACTTTGAAAGAAACGGCGTAGATTCACAATTAAGTTCTATTTTTCAATATAATCCCCCTAACATCACTACTTACAATATCGTTTCAGTAACAATTAAATACTCCTAAAAATGTTCCTATGGCTTGTCTTAACAATGTGTTTGCTGCAGCCTTAACCTAATCGTCATCATTAAAAGGCGACCTCGAAGGTTCCTTTTCAAATTTCCAAACAGGTAAAAGTCACCGATGCCATATTTGAATTATACGGAGGGTGATTGGTTAGTTCAAAGCCGCAGTCACGAATTGCGGCTTGGTAATTCCAGCAGTGTACACGACTGCATTGTCATGGAGCCAACGTACGCTTCTGGTCGTAGGAGTACTAAATTATATGCCTCGTCTACTGCGTTGATGCGTTCTTTAAATTCTATAAGAGGAATGCCTTCCTAATCTCAAAATATCGTAGCTATCACCTTTTTTGTTGGCTCACAGACCCTTAACTTTCTTGACTGCGCTTGCCCTTTTTGCGTCCGTCTGTCAACTCGTTTTTGCACACAGGATTATAATAGAGAACTATGGTTTCATAACCGGTGACAATTGTCTTCAACGCGTCCACAGGGTATTTTCCATAGAGCTCCAAAAAGGATCGAGCACATTCAATACGACGCTAAGAGATGTTTAGGTACTCACTTTGAACTAATCTTTTTCATGTCTAAATGATCGTGGAGGATTCGGCGATCAGTTGTATCCGAAAGTCTTAGCTTTTATGCTATTTCTTTCACCTTAAAGCGTCGATCATCTAATACGAGATCTTCAAGAGCAATGTTGTTGGCCGTCACCGTCACCGTTCTCTATGTTCTGGCGTCATCTTTCAAGGATTCCTGTCCAATTCGAAATTATTTTGACCAATCCTTTCTAACAGAATCAAACGGCGAATTTTCCCCGCGTACTCCATTCAGCCGATCTTTAATGTTCTGAGGAGAACATATATAGCTCGATACTCAATTTTCTGACTTCAGACAGCGTGTAACACGAATGGCTGTTGTAAGAAAGTTAATCGATGTAAAATTCACTTTTGCTTTTTGGAAGGTTAATAAGACTTGAGCTGGTGTGTTATCAATATTTTGACCCGTTGCGATAGCTTGATCTATGTAAGCCCGGAAAATTTTGACACTTCCCTTGTAAACGCAAACAACAAATAATTACTCCACGTGGATTTTATTGAACTAAACACATCTTTCAGCTCTCTTAGTAACTTCACCGTACATCTTATGATCGGTTGCCGACACATTAATTTTATTCTAGATTTTAATAATTCCCGATAGCTTGTTTCATAATTTTTTTGGATTTAAGAAATCCCCACAGGGAAATCCATTGACGTAAAGTCAGGTGACCTAGCATAACTGTTTATTGAGCCAAATCTATTGATTTCTCTTAGAAGTGTACAGGTAAACAAACCCGTGATCGTCCGTCTTGTTGCCAAATCATATTACACCTCGTATTTAATTAAAAATTATTTATAAATAATGAAACAAGTATTTCCAAAATATGTAAATATACGTGTTGGTTCAAATTTTCTTGAATAACATGTGAACTAATATAAAAACCTATCCAATTATGGAACTTCTTTATTGCAGACATTTAGTCTTACCCCAAGTAAATTTAATATTAATTATCTTACTCAACAACATTAGTACACATTACATCATATCAAAAACCTTCTAAAACATTCATCCTTAATAAACAAATCGTTATACCAAAACCGCCCTGTGACATATAGCAAAAATCTTTAACTTTCGATTTTTACAATAATTTTTATATACTATCTAGCATAATAATTTTATCTTTCTAAACACCATGCCAGTTTTTCCCTACTTTTACTTTTACATATTTTTAGCAAATCACTTTATTTAAATCTTTTAACCATACCACTCGCCCAATTTATAATAGTTTTATTTAACTAATTTTATGAATAACAGTTTCAATTAGACAATTTTATTTTAAACCAAGCTAAAGTTATTTTATAGCTCAAAAATGTTTCAATCAAGAAATTCTATTAGAAAAGAACAAAACATTACATTGTTTATGTAAAGGTGCTCTTAATTATAAAAAATATCATCCCAAATTACAAGTAAGAAGTTTTAAAATTCTTACACACTTTATATTAATTGATTAATATCTCGTTAGTAATTCATTTATTGACAAAAACTAACTGTATTTATTAATTGTAGCTGCCCTGAAGATGCTTACCTATATAAAATATACGAAATCTTTCAGCGTAAGATAATTAATATTAAATTTACTTCGGGTAAGACTAAATTTCTGCAATAAAGAAGTTCCATAATTGTATATGTTATTCATATTAATTCATCCCAAATCCCAATAAGATGGAAACGTTTAATGTAAGATATGAACTAACCATTTAACATAGCAGATTCTAGGCCACACATTAACCTTTTCAAAATGTTGACTTCTTTTGTGGATAATACAGTTTGGATTTTCAAAGCCCAGTAGTAAGTATTTTGAACGAAACGTACCTAACAATTAGTACAAAACGTTGCTTCATTAGTAGAAACTCATTCTGTGAAATCTTCTAATTTTGATATAATTTTCACTTAGTCATAACAATATCCCACCCTGATCTTTTAATCTGCAGGTTGAAGGGTGTAGTATGCATTTAATTTATATCGACATAACCTTATTATGATTATAAATTTTCTTTAATAAACTTTGCATACGCCCAAAGATTTAGAGCGTCTTTTTTAAGATAACCTACGGAATTCTGAAATCGAATTTATTGCTAACATTAATGTAGCCACATTGGCTTTGTTGTATTTTTTCTGCTTTCTGCACATCCATTGCGGATCAGGTTCATCAAATTTGTTGACGATTTCACAACACTACGTGAGAGGTTTGTTTGAAAATCTTTCATGAAAATTATTAATGCCTTAGTACTAATGCGAACGTTTCCAATTTTATAACATTTTACCAAATCAATACCATCTTGTTTTTGGTAATATCCGTCCTGGCTGTAATGGGTTGTTACGTTTACATAAAACTCGTCTAATTTTATGTATATTCACCAAAACTTATTGATGTATTTAAGAGCACACCTTAAAATTTAAAGTTTCGGCGCAATGAAATCAGAAACGTATTCTTTGCGTGCTTCTCAATGAATGAAAAATTTATTAAAATTGTAGTTAAAGTGGAAGTAAACAAAAGCTTTATATTTTAACATTAGAATAAATTTAAACTTGTGTGTTAAATGAAAATACCCTAGCTAATATAAATTGCCAAATAACAGTTCCTAGAAAACAAATATAAAAATGAAATAAAAATTAATGGATGCATAATATTTACGAAAAAAGTAAGATTATAAGGAGACAGAGTGTTTTTACTACCATTAAAATAGGAATACAACTCTTAAAATATGTATAGATTTTTAGAAACGTGTGCAATTAATATAAAAATTAAAGAGAACTTAGGAGGAATGAAAAGTGAACTAAAATATTTTATTATTAAATAACACTTATTAGAAATGTGAGAATTCGTATGCTTAAAATGATGAAATAACAAAATTGAGTTTTAGTGATTTACATGAAAAACGCATAAACTTGTTTGAAAGAAAATTGGAAATAAAAAGCTTAATAGGAACTACAGCTATATTTTTGATAAGAAGAAGTGAACTTATCAACAACATGATAAAGTAGTAATTTAAATTATACAAGATGTTGCGAAAATGTAAGGATACAGGTCGAATTAAACATTTTTATAGGTAAGCAAAATACATAAATTAATTAATGTTAAAGTTATAGGATGTTGATATTATTGGTTGTAAATGTAGGTTTTGAAATGTTGTTATTTATGAAATCTTGGTTAGATTTAAAATTTTTAAATATGTAAAAATTTTCAAATAAGATTGCGGTTATTTTCTAATTGCGATAACATTAACAATCTTCTCTAAAATTGAATTGATGGTTGGAGGTTAAAATGTGTACGTCTCAAGCGACGTTATTTTTTATATAACCAAAGTGCTCGTTTAATATAGTAAAAAAGTTCATATTTGTCATACCTATATAGGTTTATCGCAATTGTGGTCACACATTTGATTTTATAAATTCCGGATTTGTGTCTTCTTTTGTGCTGTAAGTGCTTTTTGCACACGTTGAAAAGTTATTTTTCTAAAATGTGGGCTATGATTTGTGAAAGGAAAACTGCAATAAGGGAATCATTTGGAATTTCGTAATTTTATGTTTTTGATGTATCTTCTCGCTAAATATCTTTTCGATTGCATTATGAGGGAAATTATTGGTGGAGGCCACTTGAAAAAGGGTTTGGCGTTTCTTATTGTAGTTTTCCGTACTAAGGAGGACATTAATGTCGTTATATAGGCATATTATGTTGGCTGGCTTTCAAAAATTCACTGTTATAACGTAGGTTTCCAATAGATGCCAAAGGATAAATAATTGTTAATTATTGTGATGGTGTTTAAATTCTTAATTGACTTTTCTTGTGTTTAAATTCAATCTATAGGTATACAACGTTTTCGCAATATCTTGTAGGTATGTTTTAAATCACTGCCACTTTACTGTCTCGCTTGTATACCGACTTTTTTTACCATATCGTTCCTTTTACGTTTCACACTCCTAATTTTCATTTAACATGATACATCTTTTTGGGGTACATTGCTAAAATTCAAGGTATGGTATATGCATTGCCATTATTTTAAAATATTAGCGCCGTCCGTAGAAAATTTTGTGGCGAGCAGATTTCTAAAAAAGTGGGCCTTTTCACTTTCGGTCAAGCTTTGACATAAAGTCAACGTTTCACCCACATTTTTCCATATCCCTCTCTCACTTTTTTAAAATACCGGAAAGTTGTGTAATGCTTATTATTATGTTTCTAAAATCAACTAAAATTCATGGACATTCACAAAATAGGGGGTGGTTGTCGACCTACCTTGACCCCCTCCCCTGTTTGCGTACGGGCTTTAATACATCTTTGGTAAGTATATATCCGTCATCTAATAATCAAACATTTTATTCCAATTTGAATTTAATCCAAGTTCCAATTAATTTTGTTGTATTTAAACGCCTACCTAGGAATTTTGAAAATGTATACTTTTTAATGAGGGATATTGATAAATCCAGTGTACACCTTATAGGTAATCCTACTTTTTTCGCTAGCATTTGTATGCTTTTGTTTAGCTTCTGTTATTTTGGAAAATATGCATATCAGCTGTCTTGATTAAATCTATTATAATTATGTTAAATTTAGTACACAATTTTAATTTTATTTAAATTGTTAATGCTTCCAGTCTTAATTGCAATTTATCAACAATTTTGAAATAAGAATTCATATACATTTAGATTACTTGAGCACCTGAAGAAGTCCTTCGTTATTTGATATTACCGAAACATTAAATTTATTGTTGTGCTCTTAAATATAACAATAAACTTTTGTGGGTAGACATAAACTTTGTTAAGTTTTATTTCTGTTCTACTTTATTTAATATTTCTATTAAAAAACACAATATATTGTTAAAATTCGCATACAAATTACAATATGTATGTAGTACCTACTACATTAAAAATTATTTCAGCTTTTAATTTAAGCTTTATTAAATAATTATTTATTAAACAATCAACAGGAACATCAACAAGAAAATATTAACCGTTAGTGGAGTCTTTTATAGTTTCACTACTATCTCAAGTGGAGTTTTCCATTCAAGTCTTCTTAACTTTATAAAATATCAAAAATACGAGGGTTGCCTTTTATGTTGTTACAAATGACCACTAGATGTCGCTAGTGTAATAAGTTATTGCCATATTCGAAAAATTTGACATTTTGTATTGTA
>JAHWXV010020755.1:0-14350 GCA_024586415.1 Phrixothrix hirtus
CAGTATCGATGTTTTTTTAAATCACAACCGATTTTGGTCGACCTTCACGAGATTCATCACTGACGGACGCACGACCACGACGAAATTCTGCAAACCAATTCTAAACAGTCTTTTCTCATGGTGCTTTATTTCTAAAAATTAAACTAAGCGATTCTAAGGATTGCTGCTGAGTTAGGCCTTTACGAAAATCGTATAAAATCATCCAACGAAAATCTTCACGAGTAATTTCCATTTTTTCACAAAATTACTTTCTTTAAACCCACACTGTAAACAAACTACTCTGTCAATTTCTAAGCCGTCGCGGATTTTACAATACAAAATGTCAAGTGTCACGAATATTGCAATAACTTCATACACTAGCGACATCTAGTGGTCATTTGTAACAAGATAAAAGGTAACCCTCGTAACAAGGGACAATTTTATTAGATATTGTATACACAAATTGAATTAAATAATTAGATCTTCTTTTTCCAGTTTTTCAATGCTAAATTCACTTCTAATTGGTGTATAATAATTCCATTTTTTATAGTAAACACATTTCAAAACTTTATTTTGTATTGTTTCAATCTGATGATTTTGATTGTTAGAAATAGGATCCCAAATCAAAGACGCATATTCAAGCTTAAGTCTAACAAGTGCTTTATACAGTATTTGGATTGTCTTTATTGAATGCAAGCCTAAAAAGTTTCTAATTATGAAACCTAGTGTTCTATAACTATCTGAAGAGATATTGTAAATGTGATTTTGAAAGCTAAAATCTGAAGTGAATGTTACTCCAAAATCCTTAACTACTACACTTTTTCCAAGTATTATTTGACCCATTTTATAATCATTCAGCATAGATTCAGTTAGGTTTTTAAGGGAGTATGTCATATGGTAGCATTTATTTACATTGAACAGTAATTTATTTCTTACATTCCATTGTTAAACATCATTTGAGTCATGTTGCAGTAGCCCAGTATCCACTAAACATGTAATTTCTTTATACAATTTAAAATCATTTGCATATAAAAGACAATGACTGTACTGTACCACATCGGTCAAATCATTTGTGAACAACAGAAAAAGTACACGAGCTAAATTAGAACCCTGGGGGACTCCTGACGTAACTAATATTGGACTAGACTCAACGCCTTTATACCAAACCTTCTGATATCGATCTTTCATATATGAGTTAAATAATTGTACTAATCCAGTATGAAAGCCAAATGTTAATAGTTTATTTAATAAAATATAAGATCTACCTCATCAAAAGCTTTAAAAGGGTCGATATATATCGCATCTACTGATACCTTACTATCTAGAGATTTAGTTACATCATCACAGAAAATTGCTGAATTAGTAACAGTAGATCCATTTCTTACAAATCCATGTTGCACACCAGAAATTGAGTTTTTGACATGAGCAAAAAATTTCTCAAAAATGATAAATTCAAAAATTTTTGCAGGAGCAGATAAAATAGAAATAGGTCTGTAATTTTCAAAGTTATGGTTACTTCTAGTTTTATGTAATGGTACTAGTTTAGCAATTTTACATTTTCGCGGAAATACTTTACATTTCAGTATTAAATTAAAAATGAACAATAGAGGATATACTAAACTGTCTAAACACGCATTAACTATATAAGGAGGTCCATCTGCTCCGGGCGATTTCTTAGGTTTTAGTTTTCTACCTGCTGCAAAAATATCGGTGCATGATATCGACTTAATATTAAATATATCCGGGGCAACAAAACTCTGATTTTCTACAAAATTACTGTTTAGAGTATACACCGATCTAGAATATGTAGCAAGCGAATCAGCAATTTATTTTCGATCTGTGATCAAAACATTATCCTTATAAAACTGACTGTTTTTCTTGCTGTTTTTCCTTATTAAATTAACTAGCTTCCAAAATGTATTTAGATTAGCATGCGATATGTTATTTTCAATAGTGAATAAACTACTCTGAGTACTTGGACCCAGCCTTTTGTTTAACAGTATCTGAACAAAAGATGAACTGAGATTATTGATACACCCTGTGCATTGAAAGTGAGGTAAATTGTCTATGAGAAATTCAAGTTTAATTAACGCGGCACAAGGTTCAAGATATGCAGTACTTGACATAAATTCTTTCGAAATGCTGAAGGCAATTTAAGTTTGTTAATAACGTTTTAAACTTTAAGTGAAACAAATGCTTTCTTATTTCTTTGCGGAATAATAAAATTCTGGATCAAAATTGAATTCGCTAGACGCACACTGAATAGTAATAATAGTAGGCAAAATTGATGTTTGTAATAAATAAAAGAACTACTATTAAAATAATAAGTATTGGCGGTTCGCTTTCAAACCTTGTATTTCAGAAACTAATAAATTGAGTTAAGCCAAACCACGATGTTAGTGACCTACCTTAGAAGTGGAGACAGACACTCTAATAGTACTGCTAATACGGGGCCAAAACTGAAATGATATAGTGCTGCTAAAAGTGTTTACTTATTTATGATCGCTCCTGTATGTTGCGGAGTGCTAACGTTAATATAAAATCAGGAGTGAAGCCCCTTTTCTTGTTTATAACTGACCCAGACTTTTGTTTAACAGTAACTGAACAAAAGATGAACTGAGACTATTGATAAACCCTGTATATTGAAAGTGAAGTAAATTGTGTATAAGAATTTCAAGTTTAGTTAACGCGGCACAAGATTCAAAATATACTGTGCTTAACATAAATTCTTTAAAAATTCTAAAGGCAATTTAGGGTTGTGTTAATAATTTCTTAAATTTTAAGTGAAACAAATGCTTTCTTATTTCTTTGAAGAATAACAAAATTCTGGATCAAAATTGAATTCGCTAGAGACACACTGAATAGTAATAATAGTAGGCAAGAATGACGTTTTTAATAAATAAAAGAACTACTATTAAAATAATAAGGATTGGCCGTTCACTTTCAAACCTTGTATTTCAGAAAGTAACAAACTGAGTTAGATCAAACTAAGTTTATTTTGATAATAGTTACGTGTTGTATAAGTCTGCTGAATTTCAAAATATTCCAAGGTTGTATTCGCTAGTAAATGTAAAATATGTTCTAAAAAATGTATTTTTCATTGTTATTTTTAAGAATGTCGCACTTCAAAAATTAATTTAACATAACCATTCATTCAAAGCGACTTATACTTGAATATATAATTGATTGGACGTTATTATATAGTTTTAACAAATAATAATGCTATCGGGTTATTAATAACGAAATTACAATCAATAATTGCGAACGACTATATTTCGCTCATTTGAAGAGATATTCAAAATATTCTTGCTATTCATTATACAGGCAGAAAAATTAACACGTAAGAAGAAAAGATCTACTTAAAATAAAGATTGTAAAGACTTGTAGAGAGAAAAAGTTTATGCGAAAGAGCACTCGGGAAACTTTCCGCGAGGGTAATACGGGAGCGTAAACCAAAGCGGATAATGTGTTTCAATGATTCAGAGACTACTATTACTCAGAAGTGGCACAATAATAAAATTGTTAAGAAACTTAATCTGCATGTAATTATTTATTTCTAACTATTTATACATACAAGGTATAACAAATATCATCAATTTCTATCTTAGGCCTCCAACTTCTGGGTTTAGCTGCTGTAATAGTACCAGAAACCCTTTATTCGTTTGAAATTCTTTCAATACTGCGTGTGCTAGTTCCCAAAAATTCCCCTGTTCATTTTGTTACTTGTTGAAGATTAATATTATTTATGCCAAGTCTTTCTTCCATTTCTGAATACTCTTTAATTTTCAATAAATTTTTTTTAAATTGTGCAGATATGTCTTGAGACATTTTCTTTGAATTTTAGAAAAAATAATATTTTCACATTACAGAACACTGTGTATGATTATGCTCTTTTGCTTAAAATCGGATTTCTTGTATAAACAAACTTAAATCGTTATCACATGGTCGTTGCGTGGTTTTCCTTTATCAATATCTATTAATTTGGAAAATATTTATCATCAAAATCGGTTGCTATTATTGAAACCATCAAAATATGTTTACATTATTACGCAAAGAATAATTTCTTATAACAGAAACATATTTGCCACTTACCTCAGAATGACCTTGAATGCGGATAGCTACAAATTAACACATCGATAGCAGTTATTTGCATCTTTTTCAAAACCTTTTACTTTCAATTATAAGACAACTTTTAATAATTTGTTAAAACCAGTTAGCTTTTATTGTTGAAATAATGTCAATACATCTTATAAAAAAGATATTTTCAATTTCTATGATAAATAACGGATTGCGGCGAATTTACCTTTTTTGTAAAAAATTGAGAAACTACAAGTACTTCCTTAACTGTAATATATACCGTCTCTTTTTCAAGGTTTGAGCTGTACGATTTTCCAATTTCATTAGTTTTCGTTCACCAATAACAAACTTATAAACTTTTTAAAATAAGCATTATGAGAACACGCCAAATTATTGCACTTCTTTGTAAAAAATTTATAACATTTACGAGATGGCTTAAGGTAACAAAACAAAACTTCTCAATTATAATAAGAAATGATTTATTGATAAGCTTTCAAATTTACACAAAAATTGACCTCGCCGTTTTGAATAAACTGGTTAGAAAATGAACCGCCAATACTTATTACTTTAATAGTAGTTGAGCGCAAGATACATTATATTGTTAGTAGTCAGTGCGGTGATATTGGTACCCCTTACCACGGCTCCTTTTAGCCCCGCCCCTTCCACTTTCCCGCTAGAAGCCGTGCCCATTTTGCAAATGGCGGCAAGAGCGCTCGGCCAATCAGGAGCCAGCACCGTTTTAAGACGTCTTAAGGTTAGAGCGATCAACCACTCCTCCTTTTTGGGAAACCTTGAGACCTCCCGATTGGCCCTTCCACCTTGATTGACGACACACTCGGGGATTTCCGGTCAATGGCAGCTTTAGGCTTCCTTAGACATTAGCTAACGCGTTTGCTTTTATCTTAAGCGCATTTTTATATGCAGGGTGCTTTATATTTTACAAACCGGCATTTATCTATTAAAAACATGAACAGGAAGAAATTATATTTCAATTGCAGGATTATCAATTTATGACGTATGTTAGGAGCGCGAGATTTTGCCACAATCATCCTTTTAGGAAAAGGTCGTCTATACCAGGTTAACTGTTGGGTGATGTCACCAAAATACAATTTTCCAGTAAAACACACGTCTACACCGCTGAAAGACCGCGAACTTACTGAGATTTTACAAGCGAGCAATAATTTATATAATTAAAATTAAAATTTGATTAAACGCGCGGGAAGCGAAAAGCTGAAACGCCGGTAAAGATTTAAAAGCATCTTAGAAAGGACACATTAAGAAAGATAATAAACTATTTAAGATTAAAAACGTAAACAATGAATAAATGATAATTAAGGGGAAGGATAGATAAGGCGTGGCGTAACAGGGTCATTGTTACAGTTGTTGATCTAACACTAGTAGTAGTAGCAGTAATCGATAGAAAACTTAATTTAAAAAATTTTTAAACAACCAGAACGCCGATAAAAGTAATTTACGTACATATATAGAGCCCTAGAATATGACTCCATCGGCTAAAGGCGTATGATCTTAGAGATAGCGCGTATAAACTTCCAAGCATCTAGGAGTGACGTCATCTGTTTACTTTAATACCTGAGCTGATAATAGTAAATAGTGTGCCTTCAGATATTTTCCCAACAACAGCTGATTAGCACACGCTGAATAGCATCGCTTTTAAGATAATAGCCTGCAAGTAGTCATAATGAAAATAATTCTGCACGCCAAATTATTTCAAGAAACGCATCGTATAAATTGTTTTAAAGTTAGAACTTTTAGTAAATAAAGATGTAAATAAAAATCCCTAGGAAACATCCAGGATAGCATCAGCGTTAATTAAAAGTAATGGAAAGAATTAATAATAACTTTTTTAAAATATTCATATTAGCATTTACTAAAAGTATTTCAAGCAAGAATTAATAGAGCACGAATTTAAGCAAAGTTTTTTAAAACATTGGGCATTAAAAATGTCGCAATTTAATAACTAAAAATTTGAAGTTCAAAATTCTAAAATTATTACCCACCAAATAATTAAATCTAAAACAAGAAAGGGCAGGCAAACGTTTCTCGGAAGTGAGACGGCGCGTAAGCAGGTCTCCAATCAAAAGAATATGCCTCAAATTACATGTATTCTTATGCAAACGCGTTAGAATTCGGAGCAAAATCATTAATTTACACGTACTCCTATAGTAAAGTGACACAAATACAAGGAGTGGTGGTAGCTACGGCACTCATAGATCTAAATGCTATTCTGTCGGAGGTACACGCGCACGGACATAAAAGCAACGTATGTTATCGACGTCGGTTGGTATCGAAGACACTTCGTAATTTTGAATAAAACAACTGTAGATTATTTAAGTCGATGTGGTGTTCGAGAACTAATAATATCGGTGATGCGTACTTCGTTACTGTTGAATGTAGAGAGGCACTTGCAGGCAGTGTGCACAACGGGGCACGACCTGGAGGCGAAAACTTCAGCACGAAGCTCGGCGTAGACTTGAAGATCTCTAACTAACTGTATTTGTAAAAATAAGGGGTTTATATGCAGTTGTAGCAAGACTAAAATGTGATGGAAGCAGAATTATTGATGAATCGCATTTCCGTTATGAATAATTCCATTCATTCGTATCTTATTAAGACAGGAAATCCTTATTGCCTTATTTCTTGTGCATAGGCGAATGAAGCGAGGCGTAATTGTAACGTAATGAGAGTTACGTACGCATGCGCCGGTAACACGTAGCGGAGCATCTAATTCATTAATGTCTTCCGACGTGATTGTGATGACAAGTTATCAGAGCTTCTGAACCTCCTTTTTAAAAATTATTAAGTGGCCGCCTTATCAAACAAGTAAATATACAGTTCTTATTAATGCTTATTAATGCTTTTTGCTCATTTAAAACAAATTCTGTTGTGTACGACACTTACAATTACTATTACAAGAATGTGTTTTTATTTCAGCAGAATGAACAAATTCTTTATAGTAAACGACGCCTCTAAAAAGGTACAGAGTTTTGGCGTCGTAGGTAGAATTCTGGAGTTCAAGATAAGACCGGTATCTGCCGACACCAAACTAACTAGTTGGATTAAGGAAGGCGTTGAGGCGGTAGTACATAAGGGGTTGGAAGGCTTAGGACCGCTGGGCCATGTGGAAATTACCTTCTGCTCTACAGACATTGCCAGTGGCTAGGGGCGAATGCGCTTCCAGTCCGCGTTTGAATTAAAAATGAAAGCTATTTTGGAGAATATCTCGGCTATTTAGCAATCGAATTCCAATGGTTTGAACACCGAAACCCTCTGTCTCGGAATTATGACCGTTAAGATGACTGTAGGTAGGGGTTCTCGCAAAAATAAATCTAATAACTTTGACAAGGAGTGTTCCGGGCGTAGGAGAATAATTTCTATTAAAATCAACGACTATTTATGCGTACCTCGTGCCCTTGCTGTAGCCATTGCGCAAGTAGAAGCGATCCCTTACATGACAAAATTCGGCGAGACAAAGGAAAATTGCAGACCGCGAAAGTGAAAGAGTTAATCGAGAAAGCTCATTGTACGGTTCCGAAAACAGGCACGGGTATTCTGGAACATGAATAATTTCAGAACGCTCTTCCAGAATACAGTATTCCGGCTTACGAATATAATCCTAAAAGGCGCTGCGTTATTTTCAAAGATAGCAGTAACGGGAAAAATTGAAATTTACTCCACCATAACGGGTACTACAACGTCATAAGTTCACTTACAGCGGCGTTCTGTTGTAATTTTATTGTGAAGAATGCAAGATTCCGTACTATCCTAAGAACCACCATAGGTACGGCGGCATATGTGCAGGCTGTTACCAATCACCATCCTGCGCCGCGTTAGAGATAAAAATATCGTGCGCAGACTGTAACAGGGCGTTTAAATGACAAACCTGCTACGACAGCCATAGAATAACTGGTTCTTACGAGAAAAGCAGCGTTTGCGCCGAAATTCACCGGTGTGAGCGCTGCTTCAAAATCGTGATGGCCAATAGAAATCACGTGTGCAGAGAGGTGTTTTGCAAAATTTGAAAAAACATGTGCAAGACTACCTCTGCTACATTCATCCTGACATGGGTAAACCGAACGCTTCCGACCTGCTCCTGGTTTTCTACGACCTAGAAACGAAACAAGAAATACGGCTGGAAGACGGTTCTTTCTTACACGAGCCCAATTTGTGCATATTCAAGCAATACTGCAACTCGTGTATAGATACCAGCAAACCTGTTTATAAAAAGTGCGGCCCACGTCTGTAGGTATTGAAATGCGACGACTTAATTTCCCCGTGTAGGCGTCATATTTTAACAATTCGTAAAAAGTTCAAGCGGGTAGTCGTAATGGCCCACAACGGCGGCGGCTTTGATCACCAGTTCATTTTAAATTGCGTGCTGAATAAGCCCAATCTAGCATCGGAATTGATTATGCGCGGTACAAAATTAATTCTAATGGAGTTGGAGAACGTAAAATTCCTTGACTTACTAAATTTCTTTCCCATGGCGCTTAGCAAGTTACCGAAGGCTTTTGAACTGGTCGAGCTAAAGTAGAGACGTTTTCCTCATTTATTTAACATTATAGCCAAACAAAATTATGTAGGACCCATTCCGGCTATAGAATATTACGACCCGGATAATTTAAAGACGTACGAGAGCGTGAAATTACTAAAGTGGGATAGCGAACAGCTCTCTTCGAACATCCAGTTTGATTTTCAGAAGGAGTCCTTGAATATTGCGTTTACGACTTTGAAATTCTAAAAAATCCTGTCTAAAGTTTCGGTGTTAGATGATCGAAACAGCGAATGTTTATCCCTTCGCCGATGCCACCACAATTGCCTACACCTGTAACAAGGTGTATAGCCGTAGGCATAATTCCTAGGAGCGGCTACCCATGGAGGAATAACCAATCAAAAATTGCCTTTCAATGAATCGTTTGGGAGGACCATCAGCGTGGAATAAACATCGGGATCGTCGCCAGAGACCGAGAAGCCGTAGTTGCTGGAGTAAGGTAGACGGTTACTGCGATGAAACAAGGCTGGTTTTTGAATTTTGCGGCTGGTTTCCCACGACTGTCACACATGCTATAAGTATAACTGGAACGAGCCGACGTCCCAAAATGCTACTACAACCATGAAGATCAGGTATGAAGCGACCGTCACCAAAAGAGATCGACTAAGAGAATTCAGCTACGAGGTTGTGGATATGTGGTATCATCGGTTTCGCATGTAGTTATAAGGTAATAACTAAATGCGAAATTTCACGTCTTCACACACTCTTCTCGCTTAAACTCCGCTCTCGCCTAGCGACAGTTTTTGCGGCGGTCGAACAGAAAACTGTCGCGTTCTACAAGGTAAAAGAGGACGAAAAAATCAAATATGCCGACGTTTGCTCTTTATATCCGTGGATTTGTAAATACGGAAAGCTTTCGATTCGCATCCCAAAATTTATGTCGGCAAAAAGAGTGCTTCGCGTTATCATTGCCATTTACGACTAGCATAATAAAGTGTAATATCCTGTCACCGCAAAATCTGTTTCGCCCCGTCGTACCGCAAACAATGAACAACGAACTTATGTTCGTGTTGTGTCATGCTTGCGGTGAAGCGGGGTATCGAAATGCGTGTCATCATAGCGCGGAGGAAGACGCGTTAACAAGTACCTGGGTTGTTGACGAGGTGATTAAAGCGGTGTAAACGGCATACGTAATGCAATAGATATACGAAATTTGGTCCTATGCGGCGCTACCGTAAAGCGACCGACGCAAGCGGCCTATTCACTGACATGATGAATAAGTTCATCAAAATTAAGCAAGAGCCGTCCTGGTAGCCTAAGAACTGCTGCACCAAAGAGGAAAAGGATCGGTATATCGATAGATTTCTAGAAATAAAATACGTCAAGCTAGAATTTGAGAAAATTTGCGAAAATGCTGGCTTACGCTGCCTGGCCAAACTTATGCGGAATTAGTTTTAGGGCAAGTATAGTCAGCGAGAGAATCAACCGAAAACCAAAATTATTAATGAGCCGAGCGAACTATTTAACATGTTCTCAAGTCCAGCGTACGTTGTCAACTCCCTACTGCCTGCTAATGAAAATACGCTCTTGGTAGCGTACTAAATGGCGGAGGAATCGTTCACCGAGCTCTCAACGGTTAACATAGTTCTATCGCCATACGTCACGGCACTTGTGCGTCTAAAACTCTACAGCTACGTAGAGAAGCTGGGCGACGGGTTGCTGTATTAGAATACCGATTCCGTAATATCTGTTTCAAAGCTGGGAGAGTTTGTCGGGGTCTTAACTGAGGAGTTGCAATGTTTCGGGGTCGTTAGTTGCATTTAAGAGTTTGCGTCGGGCGAGCCAAAGAACTACGGTTTTGAAGCGTGGTCCACCAAGGATCGCGAACTTAAAGCATCGTGTATGATTAAAGGCGTTGCCTTAACACACGCGACATCCGACCTGGTCAATTTCGGTAAAATAAAGGAAATGATCTTAAAAGGCCTAGAACCTTTTTACGTAAGAACCAAGTAGATACGTAGAACTAAAGAGAACGAGGTAGTTACGCGGGAAGAAAGCAAAATTCAACAAAACACAAATTTTTCTACGATTATTCTTCCGTACTCTACGGCTACAAAATGCGCCTATCCAAAAACGGAGAAAATCTGCCCGCAGACACTTAAATCTAAATTATTTTCAAAATTTCTACAACTAAAACCTCCAAAAACTCCAATTTTAGTTCAGGCACGATCGGCACATCTTGTTACGTTTTTTAAATTGATATAACCTAAGCGTCAGAAGATTTCACACACAGAACAGTGTGAAACATTGCGGTGTTAACATCGTCGCGTTCCTGGATCCTAAAAAAATGTAAACAACTGACAAATTGCTGGTTTCAATACAGTTTAATCCTGTATAGGATGAACTGTTTCTTCGAGTGCAAGGCGTGAGCGTACCGTTTGGTTCTACAAGTCAAAAGGCTTTGCTGAAGCATTATCTAAGACAAGAATCTACAAGCGTGCGGAGATTTCTTGAGCGTGATTGTACACTTTAATTATGTCGATTAGGGCAACTTTGCAAAGATTGAAACCGAAAAAATAGATTTACTTCCTAACAAAAATGTACACGGGTTAAGTAGATCGATTGTCGAAGAATTTTACAAGTTACGAGCTTTTGAATACACAGGCGGCGCCGTACCAGAATCTGTCGTTCTTTATATGTGCAACCTGCGCACATTTCCTGGAAACAGTCAAGTAAATGTCGTTCCGGTCACTGAACCTGTTACAACGATTCAAATAAACAACAAAGTGTAGAATACAAACGAAGACTGTGACTTAACATTTCTTAAAGAGAGGGAACAAAACGAGCCTGGATACAGGTAACAGGATGATAAATATAGTTTTAAGAAAGAAAGTTCCGAAGTTGTCGCCGAGCAAGACGAGGTTTACAACCCGGCTCAGCCAGATGGGGTCTCCTGCCGCGCTAGCCAAAGAACAAGTAGTATTTCGTCGCACAGTCTTAAAGCGTTTAATAAGAAAAGAAGATGCACTAGTTGCTACAAAAACTTGACGTCTGAACGGGGTCAGCTAACTGCCATGCTAAAATCTAAACTTGTAAAGCTGAGATACGTAGAGGATGCAAAGATGTATTGCAAGCAATGTTTCCTGATCAAACAGGGTACATTCGATTCTGTAAAAGATAACTCGCGCCTTTAGTTTTCTTCGGAAAAAGGGAGCAGGAGAAAGCCATGCTCGGATTCTGCGGGGGACTCTGTTATTAAGCTTCGTAAAAATGTATAAATGTAAATAGGCAATCACCCAATTACTGAAGCTTTGTATAAATGTATAATGTATTATAGTTTTAAGTTTGATTTGTATCAATAGTTCAACAAAATAAAAATGTATAATGGTATAAGCCTTTAATTGACGTAGCAGTAGCCAGACTACCTCTGAGCGTAACTAATCTGCAGGTGCAGTTTTTAACGGCTTCGGAATAACTTTTAATAACACTGTATTATTTGGGTACAGCTTAGGTAACAAGTCTGTATTATTTGGATGCAGCTTAGATAACAGCTCTGTATTATTTGGGTACAGAATATGTAACTGCTCTGCATTACTTGAGTACAGCTTAGGCTGCTACACCTATATAATGTCTCGGCATAACTGTATTTATTATTAGTCATCCAAGCTTGCTGGTTGCAGTTCCATGGGTCTTAGAATTGGCTCTGTCAATAACAGCCGGATGGAGCCTACTCATTATCGAGATGAGGAAAAGGATATACTGTTCAATGGATGCAGAAGCGAGAAGAAGGAATGCGAAAATTTTCAGCCCAAAGACGCAACAACCGTAAAGTCTTTGAAAACACCTATAGATCTATCGTTTTACGGACTAAAACCATTTACCAAACGTAGAGGATGTGTTGAATGCTATACAAAACTAACGCTCTAGAACGAGAGAAGTTATGCACACCGAAAAGTTCGATTTGTGAAACTTAAGTACGAGTACTGCGATAAAACTTTTTGTCGTCAATGTTTCATGGACACACATGTACTTAAATGAATTTTCTAGCCTTCGGCTTGTTGCTGAGTGAGATAAACCCTACAGCTACTATTCTATACCCAGCACGAGCAGTGTTCATGTAAGCGTAAACACCTACACGGGTCGCCCGCTGATTTTTCACGATAAAAACCAAGTTATCGAATATGACGAATGTATGCAGACTCTGAAAACCCATTTCCTAATTTAGGATCTTTTTCCTGGCATTCCATCTCGAGTTACCTCGATATTTAGATACACAAACGGATTTCTTTATTTATCTACTAAAACAAGTTTCACCAATAGAGCTAATTTACAGGCGTAACTACATAGAGTGGTACTGTAAGTCTCTCAATGTTTGGTGTACATTGCGCTAACAAGGGTCTACTCGAACAACTTCAAGATGTATTAGCAAAACTGCTGTTGTTTAATTCACACATTAAGAATTACATGCGGGTAGATTCCGAGGAACATGATTAACTCAAGTTTTAATTTTGTAATTACTTTAAGCCTTGCAATATGTTAACCCTCCGTCCGTCGGGTGTGATCTGTGAGTCTATGACAAACTAAAATACCTTAACAATTTCCTTAATAATGTTTTTTAAAGTTTGCCTTTCAGAGTGCCTTTTAAGCATTGGAATGGTAACCAATCTTTTACCATAGTTAAATTAAGGATTTAAAATTTTGCATAATTACTACGTGGTATTTTGTCCTAATAGACCGCACCCGATCGAATTCGTAACTATACGAATATGTTAGCCCCACTGTACATTGACATCATGTCAACTTCATGGTATTTTTTGGTAATTCCCAGCTTGAGCATGGACGACACGGGTTAGATGTTGTTGACAGAATGATAACAACATAAACATTGCTAGAAACACCAATCGCTGGCCAATGGTGATCTTCTCTAACTTACTTAATCTCACAGCGATTAATGCATTAACATATACAAGGGAAACAATCCAAATGGCGAATTCTCCAAAAAACGCAGATTATTTAAAAAAAATTTTGCATACAATTATTGCAAGATACTATGAGAAAAATAGCGACTGACAAATATTTATCCAAAACCATACGTACATCAGCTAAGGTTTACAGATACTACCCAAAAAATGTGATAGATCCACAGTCAGGAAGAAGAGCTAATTGCAAATAGGTATTGTAGACAGCGCAAGATACGCTTTATCTGTAAAATCTGTAGAAGCTGGTTATGCATGGAACACACGTACTTGTTCTAGGGATTGTTTGGAAAAGATAGTGCTTCAAGATTGAGCCTTTATAGTTTGTGTAAAGATAGTTTTTTAATTGTATTTTTCTATTTTATATCAATATAACTATTTTTCAATATATATTTCAGCATCATACGAGTTTTTGTCTTTTCTTTACACTGTGCTCGAAAATTTCTAGAAAAAATGAACAAAGAGCTATTTATCTCTAAAGTGTGCTCAATGCCCACACAATAGTTTTATACCAACGTCGTGTTCTAAATTGTACTAAAGACGGCCTATATTAAATTTCTATTGAAACATATAAGCATTAAAAAAATCAAGAATCTTTAGGATAATAATAAAGGTATGGTCCTCACAGACTAAACTGTGATTAAAAGTGTAACTCAATGTATCCCGACGGATGGACGGTTGATTAAAAGAATAATAATTTAAGAGCTTGATATGTAATGATATGTCAATAAAGTTATTTAAGCATTGTCTTGTTCTCACTAAATAAATACCATCCTGTATATAAAAGCACCTTTTTTTAGAGAGATAA
>JAHWXV010020794.1:0-11594 GCA_024586415.1 Phrixothrix hirtus
CTCTCTCTCTCTCTCTCTCTCTCTCTCTCTCTCTATATATATATATATATATATATATATATATAATGTAATTTAACAAAATGAAGTTCTAGAGATTATTTATTCGCATAGAAATACTTAACGTTCACTCTTGTTGTAGCCATGATTGAATTATGTTCGAGAGTTTTTTATTTAATATTTTAATTTGAAATTGCTCTCGTTTGGTTATTATAAATAAAGTAATATGACTATTCCAGCTTCGATTATCGCTTACAAGTAGCTTAAAAATTTATTTTCATCGTTTAAATATTTGTTCTCAGATTCAACTTTCCCATTTAGGTCGTACGACAATTTGAGGTCAGGTAGCTATTATTAAACCTCCATTTGGTTATTACGATGGAAGAAATAGAGCCTGTTAACTAATTTTGTTTTTAAAGCTATTTTTTACCGTATCAAAGTTACACGTTTCCTTAATAACATTTTGTATTTGGTGTTTTTGTGGAAATAAATCGATTTTTCGTATCTACTAAGATGGATCTGTAGTTGACAGGAAATATTGCAGCGCCTGTAATGCCTAATTAATTTATTTTAAATTTCTTGTTCCGTGAATGATGGTCGATTTTTGATATCTATATACAGTAATTTCTAGTTGTTTAGAATGCTGGTTACTATGTTATCTTCTGTGATCTTATGTTATTCTTTGTATGCTGCATTTCCTAAATCTTTACTATTTAATAAGGGTATTATTGTATTGTTTTTCCAGCAATTATCAATATTTGAACATTAATAGACAGCTTTAATCAACTCTCAGGATTCTCGATCAACTGAGGCCGGATACATATAAGTGTATACTCTGCACTATTGGCCTGTCTATCTGTATCTATTGAAAGAAATTTACTTTGTATTCTACATTTATATCGATTACCAGTTTTTATTTTTGAATTTCTTAATGCTTATTAAATGCTTGTTATTTGTTTATAAGAATTTTCTTTAAATTACAAGAAATCCTAATTACAGCTAGCAGAGGAATAGCGGTTCAGTCATTTTATTTTATTTATTTTTACCGATTTCGTATATAGTAATCACATGTGGTGCCCTGGAACTACAATCGTGTCCTAATTGGCATAGAAAGGCTGCAATTACGGTGTATGGTCTAAATTCAGCTGACCAAGCTGCAGCTATTATATCGTTGCCTTCTGGTGGTTGCAAGCTATTTTCACCAACCCCTCGCTCAGATTTGCATCTTTTTTCTTCTTAGGACATCGATTTTGAGCCTAGAAAAACATGAAAACATGCAGGTATTAACGTTAGAAGAAGAATGGAAAGAAATTGCGCGAGATTTCAACGATTAGTGGAATTTTCCAAACTTTTTGTGCGCGATTGATGGGAAACATGTGCAATGAAGAAACCCCACAATTTAGCATCACTTTACTTCAACTATAAAAATTTCTTCAGTATTGTGATGATGGCAGTAGCGAATGCGAATTGAGTTCATCATAGTTGATGGGGCGAATATCAGATGGCGGTGTATTTATTTACACGAAGTTCGGGAGAACACTTTCACATAATGCACTTGTAATTCCGGAATCTGCACAATTGCCGAATAGTCAGCAATTATTGTTATTCGTTTTCGTGGGTGATGACGCTTTTGAAATGACGGTATACTTAATGAAACCCTACCTCCAAGCAGGATTAAACTTCGACAGAAGAATTCTCACGATTAAGTCGTGCACGTCGTGTGGTCAAAAATACTTTTGGCATTTTCGTCAGCAGATTCTGGGTTACTGCAGAATCCTATAGCATTGTCTCCAGAAAGGGCTCAAATAGTTGTATTGGCATGCTGTTATTTAAACAATTGTTTACGAAAACGCCAGCCACGAGCTTACGTTACTAGGAATTATGTAGATAGTGAGAGTTTGCAGACCGGTGTTGTCACGAGCGGATCATGGAGGAATGTTGTCAATGAGATAACACCGCTTCAGCCAAGTACCTTCAGAAATGCATCACCAAATGCTAATTTCTTTAACAATGAAAGCCAGGTTTCATGGCAATGGAAAATTGAAGACTCAGCTACCTCTACCAACAATTAAAAATGACATTTAAAGATAAAAATAAAAAGTGAAATGAAATAATTAGTAAAAATGTAAAAAGAAAAAGGAGTGTCACCATAATTATGCTGTAATTGCAGTAAAAATGATTTAGAAAATTAGATGAAATAATTTGTTGACGAAATAAAAATAAATAAAAATACAGATTTATAGTAATATAGTAATATAGTAATAATCACTAACATAGACTATTTACTGCGCCTTCGCCGGTTTTAATTGCATTGCCACTCTCCTCGTTCCCCTTAACCGTGTCCAAAGTCGGACATTCAGATTCTTGGCATTGAAGAAACCTCATTTCTTCAAAGTATCATAGCGAAGGTTCGACATCCTCTACACCTGCACCATTCCTTTCAGCATCACGAAGCCGCTTGAGTTCTTTCCGGAAGTTTGTCCGCAAAGAATTTATTTTTTGGACAACATCTTGCTTGTCGGCATCCGGGTATTTTTCGCGATATTTCTTAATCACCACGCCATACTGCTCACCTTTTCTAACGCAATTAGTATAATCTTTGCTTTTCACGTCCTATAGAGCCGGAAATCCATGGTCTTCAATAAATTCCAAAATGAATTTTTTATCCAATTTTTTATCCGCCATCACGACGCGTTATCTACCACTTGTTGAAACTGACTGACGGGATATTGCACAATATTGCCAACAAACGGCATAATCTTTTCCAGGCTGCGTAATATATTTCAAAAAAATTTCTTATATTATATTGCACAACCTTTCAATATTGTCTACACACGATCAATTATTTTGCACAAACCCAGATATTGCGCAATAATATTGACTGTCTATGGCCCATTTAAAGCTACAAAAGAAACTAATCAAATCTGACTCAATTACATACAAGGTGTTAATAAATTATAATAACTATAATAATTTTTTTAATGGACGTGAAAATTAAAATTTATATCACAGTTCAACAGGTTTCTCTGACGAAAACTCATACAGATGAATTGATTTGCAGGAAGCAATAAATTATACAAGGATTAGTTCCAAGGATAAATTTCATAACGACTTATATTTGAAGAAAATATTTTGAAATAATATAAAATTAGTTTAGAACAGAAGAATTATTTTTCACGACATTTTTATTTAAGAAATGGAACCTAAAACATGTCGAAATTATTATAATTGCTAAAGCATGAACTTCTGCATAATTAACGTTAAATATCCTTAAATAATTCTAACAATGAAATAATCAAAATTGTAAAGCTTTGATTAGACAATTTAATAAACTTATTTTAACTTGTAAAATCTGAAGTAAACGAATTAAAAATGTAAAACATACGTATACCGGATGTTTAGAATTGACTGAGATAGATTTACAATTTGAATTTAAACTTGGAGACGCTGTAATATGGAAAACTGAAGGAACGTAATATAACTTAGATGTAATAACCGAAAATTGTCATGAATGGAAAAAATACTTCCTTTAGAGTCTAAATATTATATAAAGTGCTCAGGATGTATATAATTCAAGACATACAGAAGAAACAAACATAGATGCTTTATCCGCGCAGAAACCTCAATCTTCAATAATCAGTATTTACAACACAATCCTATGCGAAATTGCTAAAGCAATTATAATCAAGCTAATAGTGTCCTATCATAATAGTATATTGACTATTTTTAATAGTCGAAGATGTTTATAATTAATTCAACAACCGATAAATGCTAACAAAGCCATAATGTGTGTTCGCTCTCATCAGATGTAATAAACATAACTCTTTAGTCGTTGTGAACAACACCAAACTATAAAATATATTTATATGTATTTTACGACCTATATAAACGTTAATTTTAATTTTTTTCTCGATGAGGAAATGGGTTATTAAATTAAAATTAGATATAAGATAAAGTGTAGTGTTATTTTACTAAGACGTTGAGATGTGTGCATTTTTTATACTTCTGCATAACATTTTTTAGATAATAAGAAACCTACATAATTCGTAAGAATTTAGAACTTGGTTACTAATTTATTCTCATTAACATTAATCTATACAGGGCGTTGCTTAAATATTTTGGCTCAACCTGTAATAAGTTCCAAAAGCAAGATTGACATTAAAATTAAACTGGGAAAAAATTAAGTGAATTCTCGCGTCGCTTTAGTGTACCGAGAAAGAAAACCCGGGTATTACGTGAAAATTTGCTCCGCTTGGAAAGCTACACGATGTAACGAAAAATGGAGGTTCCGAAGTTTTCAATCCAAACCTTTTTATGTTGTTTGTTTTATTTTCGTTGGTGCAATTTAAACACAATATTAAATAAAATTACGAAAAGTAATCAATTTATTAAGAATATTAAACTAATTAAGCTAAAATTCTTTGACTATTTTCAATAATTATTGTTAAAATGATGACATGTGAAGAGTAAAAAGGAGGAGAACAATGTCAGTGTACATACTAAAGTACCAAACTGGGGTGATATAGTGGTTTACATATGATAATTGGTCCATCTAACGTTTTGGGGTGTATAACTATAAATAATAAGCTTTAAAGTATTCCCCAAAGTAGAAATTCTTATTGAAGTTTGAAGGTAGACATATAAAAAGCACAAGTTATGCTAACGATGACCTTTATTAATTAAATCAGCTTAACGTTTTCGTTTTCAATAGGCATGGTCTATGGAAACATTGTCAAACTTTGAATTTTAGGGTAGAAATATTGAATTTTGTAAAGTTGAATGTAGCATGCTCTAAAAATTTCAATTTGTAATGAGCAAATATTGTTGACCAAGGATACAAAACATTTTAAAATTGTTCTTAATATTTATTAAGGCAAAAGAACTTCCCTTTATGGGTTGTGAAATGAATTAGATTGTCCCTGTTATAGTTGTAATTTATTGTAAGTATTTTAATTTTCCGCTAACTCTGTAATTTCCCTAAATTAAAACTCCTAAATAAATGTTAAATTTCCTTTTATATGTATAATTCATAATGGTTTAGGGTTAATTCGATTCTTTTTGCTTAAATGTCGTCATTGTTTATGTTATGTAAACATGTACAGTTTTAATATTTTTATGAGTCTGTTATTTCTATCGGATTATTTTTCTACTTATCAAAAGATGCTAAAACAATTACAGTGGTCACAATAATTCCTGTATATCTCTGTCTTTGATTCATTTTATTAGCTTAATTGCCATTTGCTTATAATGGATTAAACTTGTCGCGTTTAATTAACCCTTTCTTGCGCAACGGGATAAGGGAGTTCCATGATTTTTCTTAGAGTATTGAAATATAATAAGCGTATCGATGTTGCTACTAGAAGGTACTTCAAAATGTAATGTGCTGAACACAAATATACCTGCCAAGTTTTGATAGTACTGAAATAACTAATAATACACCAAACTTCGCTGTAGTGCAGATCAATTTGTGATAGAGTCTATATAATTTCAATTTTTATAGTGTACTGCATGTGTTCACGGCATTAGTTCTTGATAATTGATCAATGTTGTCTTTTGAGGCGACACGTGGGATCGCTGTATTCCTTGATGCGTAGAAAAGTTCTTGGAAGATGCATTAATATATTAAAACCGCCTGAAGAAATCGGAATTAAGTAATTTTAAAGTATAGGAGTCGGATGACGATTGGTAGGATCGTTACGAATGTGTTCAACTACTATAGGTTTCCGACGTGAAAAACGTTAATCTAAAACCATTTGAATGACAATCAATCGAAGAGGAAGCAAAACCTTGAGAATGAGCCAATTTTAGGTACAATTGGAGTAGCAACTACCTTCATAGTCGGAGCGATGCTTGAATGCAACTGGAGAACGAGAACTGCGGATCAGATACAAGTGAATTATGATTGTAGGTAGCAGAGAAATTTGTAGATTATCACACATCTACCAATGTTCTACATGAAATGTTAAGTATTCTTGTGAAGCATGTCAATACCACAGCAATTTGTATGCCAAACAACAAGATAAATAACTGTTGACATTCATTAGCCCAAGCAGTTTCAGCGATTATTACCAACTCCTAAGCTGGAAGAATTACTGGAATACAGCTGAAGGCCTTCGCATATTGTTGGTTCAGAAATATATCCCAGGAGTAGATTTGAATGGTTGTGCTATTCACATGTAAACAACAACTGAACTATTCCGAGTGAAGATAAGGAGAGGGCTTATAACATGAGTTTTATGATACAAAAGCTGAATATAAAATTTAGTTTATAAGAGGCCAAGTCCATAATTACCTACAGTTTTCGTTGTAAAATGTATTCAAACAAAGGTAAGTGTACAACATTTACATCGTTTCTCTAGTTGGTCCTCGTGCCTCAAATTTTCATATTTCCTGGTAGAAAAAAGTTTCGGTTCGTCATAACGCCACTTTTGCACAGCATCTGGAACATTCGTGGTTAAGGAAAATCGATGACATCTCAAAGCTTCCTTAACGGTCCAAATAGTTGAAAATCTGAGGGAACGAGGTCTGGATTATAGGGGGACGCTTCAGTACCTCAAATCCCAACCTGTTGATGGTTTATACAGTTTGACGAGCTACGTGCGGCCGGGTGGCGTCATACAACAGCAACACTCCCTTCGACAGAAGACCTCACCGTTTGTTGTAAATTGCTGGCTAAAATTGTTGGACTACAATTCACTATAACTCATGCTATTGACGGTAATCTGGTTGTTCATGTAGTAATCCACTTTAAAGCCATTTTTGTTCCAAAATAGGTTAGCATTGCCTTTCCTCGCTAATGAAATAGTCTAGAATGTTTTCGTCTTAAGAAATCCCGGGTGTTTTCGCTCTATACGCTGGAATTTCGATTCGGGCTCGTAGTAATGAACTCAAGTTCCATCACCGGCTACTATTCTTCCATGTTGAAGTGTTCAAGTATTGACAAATGTCCAAACATTGTAAGAATTCTTGGTACCTATTGCGCACAGACTTTACGGAACCGAGCTCGTCATGGAGGATTTGAGGGGATGAACCATGACTGATGTGAAAATAATATGCAATCTCATCAATGGTGACTCGCCTATCTATGATAACCACATCTCGAACTTGTTAAATGTTGCCGTGCATACTAGTGGTTGACGAGAGTTCAACTCTGTTATTGTGTCATACTTGTACGGTGCGTTTTAGAGCTCTAGATCCACATAAACACACTTTTACGAGATAAATCACTATCCCCATATTATGATAACGGTTTCTGATGAATTTTACCGCCTTTCACGCTTTCTGACCACAAAAATTGAATTATTGCTGGTTGTTTCTCCTTTGTGCAAACTGATAGTGGAGCTGACCAAAAATGAACGCATGCGCATGATAACCGTCAAGACCTGTTATGGCGAAAGTGTCGGTCATTTTGACTTTCTCATACTATTGAGGTGTTAGAGATCTTAGTATTGACGAATTGATACTAATTTTTAAGGACGGAATTTCCCCAAAAAAGTAGAATTCAATTAAGCTATAAAAAAAGAATAGGCTATATAGTATAGCACCCGAGAAAACAATTGTATTATGGGAAAAATAAAGTTTTAGAGGAAAAATATGTTGAGCTTGGACTAGTGGAATAGTAGTCCTATCGCTTACAAAAAATTACTGAAGTCAAAATAGGAAAGCTTATTTTGATACCTATGTTGCTTACATCTTTTAGAAAAACTAAAATTAGAAAATACTTTAGTGTGTGGCACTATAAAAAAATAGGTAAACATTACCGCAAATGAAGCTACAATTCAAACAGTGGTACTTGATTACATATTTTGCAATAACAATATTGGATATGTCATCTGAAAGAGAAAAACGCCTGAATATTGAACTTGAACTTCTGGAGTGAAGAAAGAAAAAAGTAATAGGCTTTCTATTCATATGTACTCTTTTAAAAATGAATGGTGTGCATTCTGCTGTCAACTTTGCAGTACATATTTCATAAACCTCAAATCAACAAAATAGTGCCATAAACTGTTTTGGGTAACTATCAACGCTGCTTTCGTATATTCCGCAATAATTTATAACAACCTACTTAAAAAATTAGCAGCAATAGAAATCCATAGATCTGTAGCTGTTGACTTTTGGAACTATATAGACTACATGCATCAAAAATCTTTCAAAACGTAGAACGTATCATTTTACTGTGCCTGATAATATTAGCCTTAGCAAGTTGCGTAAACGTTGCCCAATTTTAGTAGAAACTAGAGAACAGTACGAATTTTGTTCTTCAAAAGGGATAGAATCTAGACGACAAAGTAATTTCACCACTTGTAGCATATATTGTCGCAATGCAAGTAAAAACTGTTTAGTAGTATATCCTGAAATGGTGATTGTTTTGTTGTTATTTTGTATTAAGAAAGGCATCGTTCGAATTAAACAATATTATCGTAGCTTTTTATGTAATACGAGTGACATTAATAAAGTTTGTAGACTTTAAAACTATTTTAGTTGTATTTTAGCGAAATTATGCAGTCCCGCTTTTGGAAAAAGGCCTGTGCCTAAAATGCAATATTCAACAGATACGAGTATACATACGAAGAAAATTATATATATTATTGCTGCAAATTTTCAGTTTTCAGTGCAATCTTCTAATATTAAATTGTTCAGGTTACCTGGTATAGAGTACTTTTTAAAGATTTATTTTACTTTTCTAGAATGCTTTTGTATTGACGATTTACAACCTTTATTGTTCGCGCAATCTTCACAGGTAAACACGAAAACAGCTATGCGCTGCAAAAAATATACGCGTCGATAATCCGTTTTATATTAAGGTGTAATTATTAGCGCACTGTAGATTATAAGATTATTAAATGAACGTATCAAGTGGAGAACTTGAGCCCTGCTTCTTTTGGTCTTAAGGACAAATGGAAAGACGGCGAAAGGAAATTTAGGGTAGCACACATAAACAAATATTTAACGTGCAGCGGGTTTGTAAAACTAATAAAAATTAATAAATTACCATAAAATTGCAATACGTAACGTCAGCAACACAACTAACCAGACTTGTATATGGAGCCAGCGTGTTCCAAGAAGCGAATTGAGAAATCGCGCGTCGATGAACGAATACATGAATTCTTAAAATAAGGGAGCATGCAAGTTCAAATATAAGGATAAGTAAATTGAACTTGAACTATATTTTAAGATTAATTAAATATCCCACGACGAGATTTCGTTAAAATGATATGGACAATTAATAGGAGTTGAAATTTCAACTCTCCACTGCGACATATGACGGTAGTACTTGGTATTTAAAATATAAACGTTTATATTTTAAACACCAAGTTGCACCGTGGTATGCTTCAGCGTTATCGATCCCATATTGCTGTGACGTATATGATGCTAAATTATTGATATATGTAAATTTAACTAATATCTGTAAGAGGAAATTAGATGTATCTGCCTGATAAATTGAAGATGATAAGACACTTTTGATTTGTTTCATTCTAAAGTTTATCTGATTGATGGTTAATGTAATAATGTATTTTCAACTATTTACAAAATATATGTTGATTTATTTCGTTGGATCTAACCGTATAATTGGCGAGGTCTTTTTTAATGGTTCGAATATTAGTGCGATGTCCCGCCTCAGTATACGTAAATCTCGAATTTTCGAAATTTAAGTTAAGAACCAATTGAACTAATAGCTTATTTATTATAAGTTATGCTAGTTGAATGGATAAGTTACGTTAGTTGACTGGATTGAATAGAAATTTTTGCTAAGTAATCGCATGTTGTAAGGATTTTATATAAAGTTTTCAGATTATTTAAGGCCTCGCAACCGTGGATTGCGACCGCAGATTTTAATCGCGGATTGCAATCTTAGATTACGACCACAGACCCCAATTGTAGATGTTGACCGCAAAACGCAATCTCCGATTGCTGGCTCGGATGGCTCGGGTTAGTTTAGATCATGTCTCCAGTGGAAGGCTACAGTATGTCGAACTCTTAACTTTTTATATAACTTAAGTCTAGCTTGGTTTTTGAAAGTTATATGTAATACTTTCTAGCATACATTTGTTAAAGTAATTGTATGATTTAATTTACTCTGCCACATATGTATATGAAAACTAAATGTGGCTATACTGTCAAAAAGGTGTAATATTTATAGAATCGAACATTAACAAAAAAAGCAATTTCACATCAAAAGATTAAATTTATATACATATGTATTATATAAATGAAAAGGATATGGTATCCTTTTCATTTATATAATATAGTAATATAGTAATTATATACTATAAAAATGTGTGATATTTAGAAATCGGACATTTATAAGAATCTATCGTCCATCAAAATTATATGGAAATTGAATTGGAAACGATCTGCCTTATAGAGATACGTGATGGGGTAGTGATAGTATACTGAGGATGAATTGAATATTAGTTAAAATTATATGCGTAGCAATTTTAAATGAATTCTATATGCGATCAATAGACATGCATTAGTGTTACACTTTACGTTAGTAAGTAAATCATAATTTACATTTTTGCATTGAATCATTCCAAATAAAGTGAAGGATTGAAAAATACGCCAATAAATGTCAAGTTGTATATGTAATTTAATTCTTAAACATTTTGATATTTACTAAGCTAAGAACTAATTGATGTATCAGCCTTTTTTATCATAAGTTATGCTGATCAATGCGTTAAACAAAAATTATTACTAAGTGGTGACATGTTATAAAGGATGTATATAAAGTTGAAAAAAGTTTTCAGGTCGTGGGTGATTTCCTGCAAGATCTATTGAATTATTTAAGGTGTCGCAGCTACATATCTCAACCGCAGGTCCTAACCGCAAATGTCGACTGCAGATGTCGACCGCAGATTGCGACTGCAGACCTCGACCGCAGATTGCGACTGCAAACCTCGACCGCAGATTGCGACCGCAGACCTCGACCGCACATCTCGACCGCAGATCTCCACCGCAGATCCCAACCGCAGATCTCGACCGCAGATTTTGACGGCAGACCTCAATCGCAGATCCCGACCGCAGATCTCGACCACAGATCTCTTGAATCTTTTATTATGAAACTAACATATTTATCACGTGATTTTCTTTAATGACTAACAAATATAATTTAATTAAGCTGAAACGGTACTGTTGCTGACTGCATGCTATTAAAATGAGTTTTTCAGACTCTGAAGAGGAGAAATTAATTGATTTTGTGTGTAGATATCCGATTATTTATTATGTAGATCACGCTGATTGTTGTAATGCCGTAGATAAAGAGAATGTTTGGAAAAAAATAGGAAATTTATTAAATACAAATATTAAGTAACTATTATTTATCTCGTGGTATCATGCTACCTCATAACTAACGCGTGTGTTACATTCTATTTTAATGGTGATCATGTTAACTGATATACTTGTTTGACTATCTCGCTTTCCTAAAGTATTATGTGATAGATATTAGATAAATCATAATATTATTTATTAGATCTATCAAATGTCGAGTATTAGATGGCATGAGATTTGTTAGATGTCAAACGGGGATGGAATAATGTCTCCGTTTCATAATTAATGACTGTTTCTCGTGATATCATGCTGCGCCGCATTAACGTTTT
>JAHWXV010020863.1:0-12160 GCA_024586415.1 Phrixothrix hirtus
GTAAATACTTCGACAACAGAATCATAAGTAGGAACTGTGAAATTAATTATCCAACACGGTCATGTGATTTAACACCTTTGGATTATTTTGTGTGGCCATACCTAAAAAATTTGATTTTTAAAACGCATGGTGCGAACATTGATGAATTGCGTCAGAAAATTATTACAAAGTGTGATGAATTAAACAGTCCACAAGTTTTACAAAATGTTTTTATTAACCTCCAAAAACGACTTCGTTTGTGTTTGTAAGTAGATGGGAATCACTATGCTCACCTTTTATAATTTTTTTTCTCTATTAAATCCAATTTAAATGTAATTAAGTAAATTTATTGGCAATTGATAGTTTTTTGTAAATACAGTCGCGCCAAATAATGCTTAACCTAAAATGTTTAAAGCGAACGTGCCTTGTCAAAGGGTAGTTCACAAATGATGTCCCGACATTTTAACTATACTTTTAACAACTAAATTGCTTTTGGTAGTTACAATGTACATTTTTGCAAATCATTCTGAGACATACGTTTTGTTAACCATATGTGACTATGATTAGACGAGTTCTTTTACACACGTTAAAAGTTGCCTTAGTGACAATGAAATCGCTATAATTTATTTCACATGCACTTGGAATTCGGTTTCTATGGTTTTTAGTTACTCAGATGTAGTAAAGCCGTCTAAACTAATTTTGTTTTAGTTGTTTTGAAATCGTCCTTTTTTGGCGAAAAACAATTAGGCAGTCGACAAATCTTGTAAAGTGTTCAGAATCCATCGATGCTTTAAATTTTCCACTTTTGTCATTAAGCCTTAATCAAGAATTTAGAACCTAATCTAGTAAGTTTGTCCTTGACCGGATGATAAATATCGCCGAAGGAACGACACAAACTTCGTAACCACTTGCTTATAGCATTCCTCCAAATGTGTTAAAAATTGCCCTGTTAAGGAGATGTTTGCATGACCAGGCCATTTTAGGCAGCTTGATATTGCAACTCCCGTATAAACAAGAGCCGAAGCTAAAAATTGAATACACAAGGAGTCCCAAAACTTCTAGGACATAAAACTACCACGTATTCTAGAACACAAAATAAGTTGACCAGACCCAACTTATACAAATACAAAAATGTACCGTTTTCCTGTGAAAGGACTTTAAAGTTTACTTAAGATATCACATATTGGTACGCTGTTTATAAACGCGTCAATCAATTTTAATGAATATTTGGACCTGGGCACTTCAAAGGATACCACTACTTTATGTAACCAAAGAATTCCAAATAGAATTGGGGAAGAGTTAGAATTACCTCCACCTCTTGATAGGTTTGTTTAAAATTTACTTAAGGGTGTTGATACGACTCTCAGATTGTTGTAAGAGGAAGACGTATTCATTGCCTTATTTTCATGGTTCTTGTAAAAACTCCGTATTTCGTATAGTTTCGCAGAATAAAAATTTTTTCTCAGACAATGATAATTGATGTACTAATGCAGGTTTTATTGCATTACAAAACTTATTTCATCGTGAATACAAACATTAAACTTTTTTAAAATAAATATTAAATGTGACCTTCACCTTCGTTATGCAGAAATCAACACATGATAGAAAGTTGAAATAAATTCTTCTTAAAACATCGTCATTTACTCGTAGTGCTTTTGCAGAATTTTAAATTCTGTTCTAAAGTTGTTCAGCATTCCTAATTTGGACCTCGTACGATTTTATGTTTCACACTCCCCAGATGAGGAAGTCGTAAGAATTTAAATCTGCAGAGTGCAGCGGCAAATGGATAGGTGCCTCTTTTCCCCTGCCAATCTCTCTACCAACTAATTTTTCATTAATATGATCTCTTGCGGCATGTGCAAAGTAAGGTGGTGACCGTCGTACATAGAAACACTTTTTCTTGACGCAAATTGAAGAGCAAGCTCTCTAACAACTCTGGCAAACTTTTATAGATGAAATAAATGTAACTAGTACCATCCATACGTTTAAGCAATCGGAACGGTCCAACCAAAAAATTGTCAATAATACCGACCCAGACATTAATTTTAAATTCTCATTGATAATATCCTACTTTAATATCATGTGGATATCCATCTGCATTAATATGTTCATTTTATATGTTTGTCATGCCACGACGTATAAAATAAAACTAATTGGTATACAGGATGTTAGTCTTGAATAATTTGAACAAAATTTAAACGTGATTCGTAGTCAATTGGAAATAATTCTTGCACAGCCTGGATGTGGAAATGATGAATTAGTTCATCTTTGATGATCCAACTTACAGTGCTTTTTGAAATCCTAGTTTCACTTTGCAATATTCTGGTACTTATCTCAATCATTTGAAGAATCTATTCTTCTGTAATAGCTTGTTAAACTTTTCCAGTGTTATTTCTGGCTGGCTGCAAACTTCCTGTTTGTCAAAGACGAAATTCGGTACGAGTAAAGATTTTGTGATTTGCAATTCCTCAATTTGAATATCTCCTTTGATACACGCGGTCACCCTCAGTTACCTTGACAGTATCCAAGAATTAATAGCATGTCGGTTTGCTCATTAAAAGTGAAATTCACATTTGATAGCGGCAAAAATAACAGCAAAATCTATAACGTCAACAATTAAACCAGGAACGATGATTACAATAACAAAACCCAATACAAAAGCAACAAACAGTGAACAATTATTTGAAAATTTATTGTAAACAATGAACTAAGACGATTATAAAATTATTTCCTGTCAAAATTGTCACCTCTATTGTTTCTTTGTGTTCACGGATAATCAATCTCTATCAGACAATAAATCTTTTATTAATAATATCGATTATCACTACTTGAGAAAACATGTTTTTTTCTTCGAAACTATGAGAAATTCTAATTTTTTACAACAGTCATAAAATGAAGGTAATGAGTAGGTCTTCCTCTTAAAAAATCTCAGAATCGTATCATCATCCATAAGTAAATTTTGTACAAATTCATTAAGGGGAGAGGGTGATTTTAACCCTTCTTTTCAATTTTCTTTGGAATTCTTTGATTATCTGAAGTGTCCAGGTGTCTATTTTCGTCAAAACTGATTGACGAGTTTCTAAACAGTCTACAAAAATGTAATTGTTTAAGTAAATGTTCAACTCCTCTTACAGACAAACGGTACATTTTTTTATATAGATTAGTTGGGTTCAGTCGACTTATTTTGACCTCTAAAATATATGGTAGCTCTATGTCCCAGAAAAACATTTTCGTTTGACAATTTTAACAAATACAAAATAAAAATTTTTAATAAAAAGTAGTTTAAAGGCACTAAGGATTAGTAACTGATTATTGGTTTTTTAAATTTTAATCTTAAATTACATGTATAAGGTGGCTCTATGATGTATCAGCTATCGGTAGTTAATGGCCGACTCATTAGTAATACGCAAGAACATTGATTTAAGACATTAGCATACAAAAAATAATTAAAGTTACAATAATCAATAATGATTCATTCTTTTCATTTAAAATTAAATTAAAGTACGAATTTAAGAATAATTTATATGTCTACGGTATTTAGTTTTACTACCACGTAACTGAAATGCATTTCCAAAATTAATCACATATTGATATCAATCAAAATTTGTTCTTTAGAAGATTTGAAATTAATAAACCGATTTTATAGCCCGAGGAATAATTAGTGAATAAAATAACAACTTCATATTTAAGTTTTTAATAAAAATCCAATTTTTATTTCTAACTTGTTAATATTGATTACGAATATTACCTTTAAATTTAATGCTCTGAACAATAAAGAGCCTCCTGAAAATTAATAAAGTATTATGACAAAATGTGTTTAAATATTATTTGTTTCATTTAATTTTTTTCTTCATTTCTTGATATTTCATATTTAAGAATTACAACACGTCATACCTTTAACTTAAAATTGTTATAAAATAAGATTTCCAATTTTGCTGAAAGGTTCGTAACCCAAAACGCCCAAATCATATTTCACCGTAAAAAGAAAGAAAGTATTATTAAAATTTGAAATATCCTTTCGTCTTTTAATATATTCTAAGAATTTCTGGCCTTAATCCTGAAGTAATCGAAATATTATCATAATAGGCTAAAAGCAAACTATCTTGTAATTTTCTATTATATTCTAACATGTGTTGAAAATTGGTTTTCAGAAACTTAATTTTTCAGCACCGTCAAATGTTAAGATAAAGAACCGCCACTGAATGCAATTACTCAGCTTTTTGATTTAAAAAAGGGTTTTTTATAAAGAGCGACGTATTTTGAATTTTAAATAAAACATCGAATTGTGTATTAATCAGGTTGATTTTTATTTATTTACAAATAAAAGGTATACCATTTAATGGTGAAACACAATATCATTTAAGTGACCTCCACGAGCATGGTGGTAAGAATGAATGCATCCACCCCAATTTTGCAGGACATTTCCACACATATCACCTCGAACATGGCGAAAAACTCTTTCGATGTTTTTCTACAGATGACTTCATGTTTATGATTTGTTACTGTGAACTTATGATTTAACCAACCACCACAAAAAAATTGCAGGCGTTAAATTATTAGACCATAGAAGCCAGTTGACATGGCCATTTCATGAAATAATCTTGTCGTTCAATTTCTCCTGCAATAAACTAATTGTTTCTACAGCAATGTGACGCGTGGCACCATCCTGTTGAAAACATATCGATTGGTGTAATAGATAAACGAAATAGCTCCAAAAAGTTTGTATTAGAAGTTATTAGTAAAGAATTTTGTGTACGTAAAACTCGGTCCATCAGTGTGGATATAGTAATGGTTTTTTTAACTGCCAGCTAATATCATTTAAGCTTAACTATTTAGAATACTTCTTTCTAAATTAAGTAAAATATGATAAAATCCAATTTACCTCAAAAATTCGAAACAAAGGCCGGTTCCTTCTAATAACATCTGATATAGCATGAAAAAGCTTAAATCAAGAAATAGTTGCTATAAATATTGTTTTAGCTAATACTAAGCACTGTTCATATAAGCAGGTGCTGTTATTAAGAAATACAGACAGAAGTAGATTATAATAAGTTAATTAACGTATTGAAAATTTACTTGGAATATAGAAAAATAACTGTGCAAAGGATGTGGTTATTGTGAACGGTTTTCTAGAGAGATCTTCTAAAATTACAAATTTACAATTTTGGAAACTTCTGTACGAAATTATAGATTCTTTAAACAGTTAGGGTGGTATCATGGCGAAAATTTAACTTTTGGCATTCGTTTATAATTCGAAGAAAGCCGAAATGCTCACTCTCATTAAATCGTATAAATCAGGTGAACATCTCAAAGTAGTTCATTCGGTTTTAAACAAAGACATGTTTAGTTCCTGCTTTGGCAGGGAATTCATTATATTCACACAAATGATACCTAATGAAAGCTGGATTTATGTAATCGGTATTTAAGTAAATTATAAGTAGATTAGAACTTTCAAAAGTTATAATAGTAGAAATTTTGCTGATGGCCAAAAAAGGTTCGTTATTGCTTTAGATTCAACTACTAATTTGCAGGTGTCCATGTAAAAGTATATAAAATATTAATTGGTAACATATGAAAATGTACGTAGAACTTATATTTGTTTAAGTTTCATGACAAGAATATAAAATCTATAGATTGCAACCAATCTAGGTATTAAGATCATTAGCAACCGGTATCAGAGTGGCGCTGGATCCTTTTATATTGTCATTAAAATCAACTGATCCAACATTAGAAAAATGAAATAAATTTAAGTATATTTCTATTTTCTAAAGGTACTTTAAAGAAAATAGCACATAGCCGTATTTTTAAACTTAAATCAAGTTGTTCTCAAATAACAAAAAAATTGAGAATTGGGAACAAATAAAACTTTAACAAAAAATGAGCAGTTACACTCAAAAGTGGAAATAAAAATCATGAGTGACTGCAATATACTAAATATCCAAGTTCCAAAACAAACTGTACTAAATATGAAATAGACTAGAAGGGTTCTTCTCAGGTAAAAGTAAAAAAATCAACACGCCGTCACCGTAAAATAAAGTAAGCAATAATAATTCAACAGGGTTTGCAGTTGACCGTATGGTCCCAAACAAAAAAACACGAATGCAAGACAGTTTGAAATGCAGACTCGTGGTTGGTAGAAAAGCCGAGAAAGGGGCTGTTAGAGAATTAATAAAAATCATCTTATTTGTGAAACACTGTGGGAAGACGTGAACTAGCTATCGCCAACGAGAAGGTCAAGCTACGTCGAAATGTGATTCAGACGCAAAGTAAGTAGATTAAGTGCCCACTTAGAATATAAAAATAAAAAATCTGAAGCGACGCCTCTACAACCATGGCGAACTATCTTATAAAGACGAAATTGTATATATGTAAACATTCAACGGCCAAACTAAAGAGGAAAAACTTTAAAATTATACAATGACATAACCGTACAATCTTTACCTATAGATAAAGTTATAGGTTAGTTACCTTAACCTAATCTAAGGGTCAAATGTAATTATTGTTTAGGTTTCGTGTTGATTAACTTATTTTGTGTTTATGTGATAGATTAAGCTAAATGTTAGTTTGTGTCAATATATAATATATATAATAGTAGACTTTAAAAACGTTAGAAACAATATAGTTATCAAGGTAATAAAATTGAAATTTTGTTTGATAAAGTTATAATAATGCCTTGAATTAATAGGCACAAAACATTATAGATTACCCAATCCCAATAAAGAAGAAATGATGCTTCAGAAATGGATTTCTGTTATTGGAGGTGCATTAAATATAATGAAATTAAATGATATTTATGCCCAAAAACGAATTTGTCGATGTCATTTTGTAGAAAGTTGTTATAATATAGGTCGAAAAGGTCTACTTCGCACTGCAGTTCCAACATTGTTCTTACCAAGTATGTAAAATGTAAATTCTTCAAGGCAACTTTAATAAATTTCTATTTAAAATGTAGTGAATGCAAATTCCCTTGATGCTGTTCATATATCTAAAGAAACGCAGCTAGCAGTTACACCTGACAACAATATCTCAACAAAAAACTTTGGTAAGTAATTACAAAAATAAATTGCTGATTTAAACTTCTAGTTAATTCATATTAATAGAAGCTGAAGTATCTTCAATATGTAGGGACCCAGTGATACTACAAACACCTAAAAAGTTTAAAGGCAGTAAGTATTAAAAAGAAAAGTAAGTTCTTTATTTTTAAAAGTATCTACCTATTTTACATCAAGCAATAATCAAGGTGTGTTAACTATTATTGGTGTTACAAGATCCATTAACCTAATACCAAAGGCAGCAAAATTATATAAATCTGCAATTAATTTAAGGCGTACGGCAAAACGATTGCAGGCTAAATGTGCCAATTTTAAGATTCGATTGGCAGCAGCTACAAAATTAAGTAAAGATATTGCATTTGGAACACTTGCGAAGAACATGACTGCAGCTTCAAAATTATTTACAAACTTTCAAATTCGAGAGTCACATAAAAATCCTAAAGGTAGACGATTCAGTGCTGATGATAAAATACCTTGTCTAAGTATTTATAAACAGAGTCCTAAAGCCTATCGTCTCTTGCAAAAGTTGTTTACACTACAAGCAAGAACAACATTAACAAAATTATTGCAAAAATTTCTGTCAATACTGGTATTAATAAGTGTATTTTGCAAAATTTAGCAAAATCTGCTAAGCATTTAAATGCTAAAGAGAAATTATACTCATTAATTTTTGATGAAATGAGCATTATACCAGTTTTACAATACCTAAAAGGCGAGGACAGCATTAGTGGCTTTGAGGATTATGGAAATGGCCAGGATAAGAAAGGTATTGCTGATCACGTGCTTGTATTTATGATTCGAGGTATGCATAAAAAATTTAAACAGCCCATTGCTAATTACTTACAAACAAAGGCACCGCATTTAATGCGATTAATGAAGAAAATTGTAAGGGAAGTTCGAAGGACTGATCTTGAAGTTATTTCAACAATTTGCGACCAAGGCACATCTAATGAAGTTGCAATTAAAGCATTAGTGGAAGACACACGTACTACATATTTGCGAATGGGGCAGGAGGGTAGATGTTATTTGTTTTAAATTGATGATAAACCTATTATTCCTTTGTTTGACCCACCATACCTGTTAAAAGGAATACGCAATCATCTGCTGCAAAAAAATTTACATTGTGTAATTAATGATAAGCCTGTCATTGCCAAATGGAATCATATCGTATATTTATACCAAGTAGGCCCAGAAGAGCAAAATATTAGAGTACTGCCAAACCTAACCTCGGGGAATGTAATTGTAAATAAAATACCAAAAATGAAAGTGAAAATTGCAGCGCAGGTATTCAGTCAAGGAGTATCAGCTATTATGCGTAAATATGCATGTAAGTTATTTACATTATGTAGGCATGAGTAAATCATATATTTGTTTCTTTCTATAGCAACTCAAGTTCAGCTCTTGGAAGAATCAGCTAGCCAAATAGCAAATGTTCTTTCATTTTTTGACGAAGTATTTGACAGCGTAAATGCTAAAGATTTTGTGGAGAAGAATGAAAAAATATACAGATTTATATTAACAAAAATTCTCCACATTACATGCCTTGGATGAAAGCTATTAAAATTTTTGAAAGCATGTATTTTTTAGATACAACCATAAAAATTGTACACCTCCAACAGTTAAAAATTGGATAATCTCATTGAAAGGTTTTCAAGAGATTTATAAAAGATTACAAGTGGAAAAAGTATATACTTTATTAACATGTAATTTTAACCAAGATCCGTTGGAAAATTTGTTTGGCGTAATACGAAGTCATGCTTTAAGAACAATAATCCCACATGCTCGGCATTTGTTGCTGCTTTTAAAACTTTATTAATAAATAATTTAGCATGTTATAAATCTATATCTTCAAACTGTGAAAAGGATAAAAGTTATTCTTTACAAGATTTAGAACTTCTTTTCCAATCAAAGAATATTGAAATTGTCGAGAACAGTAATGTACACAATACAAGTAGCCTTGTAAATAATTATAAAATAGATAATTGTGACATTGGAATTGATAGGTCACATAACATTAGTAAACACAGTGATGCTGATGTAGCTGGTTACATTTTAAAAAAATTATCTTGTAAAACATATACAGAATGTAAAAATGATATCTGTGCACAAAAAGAACATAGCAATTTTTATGAAATTATAAATTGTAGAGAATACAATATTACAAAAAGGGGTCATTAAATTATACTAGTATTACAGTATGTAAATTATTTTCCCAAATTAAAGTGATAGTAGCACAATTACTACCACTAAATTGTAATAATAAGAATATCAAACATTTAATTTGTACTGGATTATTTCAAAAACTGTTAATTCAATTTCAAGATTGTAAAAACCATAATGTTTTAAAACGATTTATGGAGTTTTCTATATACCGTTCACTATTTAGCTGGTGTAAAACTATAAATAGAATTTTAAGTGGTAAATTAATTACAATAGACAAAAAAGATGCAATAAAAGTCGCAGCTAGAAATCGCTATTTAAAACATTACAAATATAAAATAATGTAAAGCCAATTTGAAATAAAATTTATATGTTCTAAGTGTTTATTGTAAATTTCATGTTTTAATTTTGTATTAAATATTGTAAAATGCATGGTTTGTTATTTTACTGGTTATTTCCAACACTTGATGGAAATGAAGAAATGCCCCAATTCAGTATGCAATATTGGTTTAACAAGAATTTACAAACGCTTTTGATTAATTGTTGCATTGCACATAATCAACATGTTTGTAAACTTTTATTGAACCATGTACTTTTAATCTTAATAATATTTCACATATCTCGCGTTTCTTCGTTAAAATGCTGTGGCCAAACTATAGGGAGCGCTATAAATATTGTTCTAAAATAATGTATAGGACTTGTTTATCTATAACTAACCCTAACCTAATCGATTTCTACAACACAAGTCTTGACGAATTACAAACTCGAATGTACGGGGTGAGCGAAACTCGACGTCTCGGCTCTACTAGAAGAAAACTAAAAACGTTAGAAAACATCTGAAAAGACGTTTTTAAATGGGATTGAGTAAGGTCCATTTTAAGCAAAATTTGCATATTTCTTTATGCTTTTAAACTGAGGCAATGACGTCATCGAATTTTTTTTCCTTGAAACATATCTATATTTTGGCGGATTTAAAAGCAATGATTTTTATAAACAAATTTTGTTAATAAAAAAATTTTGTATCTTTTTCCGTTAAAAAATTATAAGCAAATTTGTAAAAAAAAGTATTATCTAAAATTCGTAATTGTCACGATTTAAACAAGTAGCTTTTGGAAAAAATAACAAAGTCGCATCTGTCAATAATTAAACATTATTAATTATTATTAATAATTAGTATTAATTATTAATTTAACATAAGAAACACAGAAAGAGATAAAGTATGTAGACAATCACCACAACAAGGTTTCTATGTTAACCCCTCCTACTTCTTAACACTTATCCAACCTCCTCTTCATTTCTCTCACTGAAGCCTTGCGTAACATTTCTCCAGATAGTTCGTTGCAAGCGTTCCTAATTTTTTTCTTTTAAATGTTCCAAGTTAACAGATGTTGTTTTGTAAACTTTATTATTCAAAGTTCCACACAAGAAGAAGTCTAGTGGCGTCAAGTCTGTTGATTTAGGCGCTCACTGTATCGGTTCATTTGTACCTATCAAATTTTCTTCATAAGTTTCATTTAAACATTGTTGGACATTTATTGCTTTATGGGATGGAGTTCCGTCTTGCTTGAAATACATGTTTGCTCGCAACTGTAATGGCAAATTTTCGAGAAGCACAACAAACTGTTCTTGAAGAAATTGCTAATATCGCTCACTATGTAAAACTCCTTCGTAAAAATGTGGACCAATCAAATTCCCATTAATAATACAACACCAAACATTAATTCCGAAGTATCCTTGATTTTCAATCGGAGTGACAAAATGTGGATTTTTTGTATCCCAAAAATGTGTTTTTTTATTAGGCTTACCGCTAGTAACAAAACGGTTTTCATCTGTCCACAAAACATGCTGAAAAAACCGACTGTCATTGATCTCTAGGTTTTCCATTACTTGGGCAACATAATCAATTCTTCGTTGTTTATGTTGATCTAACAAGTGTTCTAAGTTGTGAAGTTTATAATCGTGATAACCATTTTCTTTTAAAATTTTTCGTACCGAACTGTACCTTAAATTCAACTCACAACAGGCTGCCTAAATGAGTTCCTTTGATGGTCTTCAAATACTGCAAAACATGGGCAACAGTATTGTCAGAATTGAATCTTCTAACAATCTTTTTTCCTTTTCCAGAAGAAAATGCTCGTTATTTGCACATGTTCAGAGTATCTCTGGGCATATAACTGAACTGCTCTTCTAGGGTTCTTTTGAGATTCCCCATAAATTAATAACATGTCGACTTTTTCGTTGTACGTAAATATTTTAAAAGTAGAACAACACTGAAACGATATTTGTGAACCATTAACTTAATTATTGACAGATGTAATTTTTCTATTTGTCTCCAAAGGCGACTTGTTCAAATTACAACTGCGAATTTTAGATAACACCTTTTTTTTCAAATTTGCATATAATTTTTAACGGAAAAAGATAGAACATATTTTTATTAACGAAATTTGTTTATAGAAATCATCTCCATTTTAATATGTCAAAATATACGTATGTTTCAGGGGAAAAATTCGACGGCGTCATTGCCTTAGTTTAAAAACGTAAAAGAATATGCAGATTTGGCTGAAAATGAACCTTACTCAATCACATTTAAGAGCCTCTTTTGAGATGTCTTCTATCGTTTTTCTTTTTCTTCTAGTAGAGCCGAGACTTCGAGTTTCGCTCACCCTTTACATTAAATTTTAATAAAACCCAGGAGTTTTTAATCGAATTCTTGACGCAAAACTAAAAAAATTCTGAAGCAGGGAAACAAGAAACAGTTACCCGCAAGTTTAACAGTTAAGCGGTTGGATAGAGCAACAGTCCTGGTTGATTTGCAGCTTCAAGGAACCGAAGTTTCAATGTGCATCGAAATGCTTGAGGCCTGGAACCACTTGTTCATTACACATTAATTAATTAATTTAATTAACGTGTAATTAACATAAGAAAATATTATAGTTTGTTAAATACCACGTAAGGGTTAAAATATTTTC